>WIQG01000411.1:0-116878 GCA_014925785.1 Mycena galopus ATCC 62051
TGGTTTTTTCCTGCATTGCTTGCAGGATCCGCCATCGCTGTCGTTGTTGCCCAGCTCATTATCCAGCGCAGAATCACCGAAATCCTGACCCCGACACCCACCACGTGGTGGTTTCGCCCCCTCACGGGGTTTCGCCCCCTCACGTGGTGGTTTCGCTCCCTCACGTGGTGGTTTCGCTCCCTCACGCCCTCCACGTGGTGGCTTCGCATCCTTCTAATCGTCGGCGCGAGCTGCACCGCAGCGGGATACATAGGATGCTTCACGGTGGTACAAAACAGCTCGCGGCGTGATACACTCATTTGGCTTGGCCTCGAGGCCTTTCTGTCCGTCGTCCGGATCAGTATTTGGGGGGCGGACCCGAAGTTCGACAACGTAACACATTTCACCGTCCGGATAGAGTTCCCTCCTTCCCCACCACTCACGATTGAGCCCGGCCAAACTATCGACCGGCAAAATCTCAATCACGGACAGCCATTTGAACTACAGGATGAGATGGCGTTCCTGAGCAGCCATATAGTCTGCATTCCCCGTCAGGTTCTGCGACACCTCTCCCCGGACTACGATATATTCTACGCCCTCGTCCGGGAGGAGAATGATCTTGTCCTCCTCACGGCTGTTTTTGATCCCGTGCACCAGACCACGTCGATTCTGCTGAACACTTCAAAACACGTTTCCCGATTGGCGAACCTCTTCTGGATCCCGCTCTTACAAAGCGAGCGACCCAACGCGTACTCCGCTACCCCGTTGCGGCGGGAAGACAATCACGTTTTGACTTCGATCCACCCGGAGCGAATTCTCTCGCTTCACCTTGACCATCTGCTACTCGTGCCTCGGCACTCGCAGAAACTGATCAACATTATCTGTGGTCGGGATAAGCACCTCGACATCCCGGTGACGTGGGCATTCGAGCGGGGTGCGATCTCGATGGTTCCTTTCCGGTCGAACATCATCAGGTTGGTTCTCTGGGTCTTTGGCGTGTAGGAGAGGTCGTGCATGACATCCGGGTCAAGGTTTCCTTCTTCCTTTGCAGGGTTAGCCAACTGACGCGTTTGTGTTGAGGCGAGACCTAAGCAGGTGTTCTCATAGCTACTTTTTGTATTCTGACAGCAAACAATTGACTTTTCAGTACACTGTTTCCGTTTCGAACTTGGCGACACTCGACGCCAGGCCAACAGAATATTCTCCTGAATTTCTTGCTGCGGCCGCAACTTACGCTCTCCTCTGCGTGGTTTCCTACCCGGTCGCGTTTTCAGCTCAAGCATATTATTCGTCCTCGGGATCCTGTCCACTGCAATTC
Source organism: Mycena galopus ATCC 62051 (assembly GCA_014925785.1). Lineage (NCBI taxonomy): Eukaryota > Fungi > Basidiomycota > Agaricomycetes > Agaricales > Mycenaceae > Mycena > Mycena galopus. Next base: position 1,298 of record WIQG01000411.1, read on the forward strand.
CCCATATCAACGCGGAAGCAAATGCGTCGGATCATTCAGCGACTTGACTCACGAGACGTGAGGAAAACGATATACAGTCCCAACCGGGAAGAGCAATACAACGTAGAAGAGCAACATTGAAAATTGGGTCACCTATAGGCAATGTAGTGTTCCCCAAATTCATAGCTGGACAGTGGGGCGTCATAACATTATTCTCATAAAATGATTTGTGCAGAACGATACTCTACTTAGAGCCCACACCGTTGCGATATTTCTGACTTGATTACAGAGCGGTTGATCCCGGCAGAAGAAGGGAGAAGCTTTCAACCTGCCGCCGCGACACGTTACTAAAGTATTGGTATATTAGGGGAGGATGAGATGAGTACGCAAGAGCTGAATGGCGGAGTCATTGGATGAAGACAATGGGTGAAGGAAGGGAGGGACTGAAACAAGGTCATTCGCGTCGGTGCCCACGCGGAAGAGACACAAAGACGTAACAGGCACTCAGCCAACTCAAATGCATTAGGTTCCTAGAAACGTACCCGACATCATTAGTGTAGGAGGCAGAATAATATTCATTGGAATCCTAACTGATATGTGAGGTATGAGGTGATCCAACTTTGTATCCGACACAGCTGGTATCAGAGGCAGCTCCTAGTCCTCAGACACATGCTGTATCAGATGCAATTTAATTGTGCCTAATATTACCGCTGTTTCAATGGAGCTTTTTTTAATCAGCACTATCTTGAATGAAAACAACATCCACTGCGCTGAATCGAAGCGCAAAATTATCGGCCTGTAGTCATTTCCAAAGGTGAGCTGGAGCCTAGCGGTGACTGTCCGTCTACTCCGTGCCCACCGTCCCAGTCTGTCTTGTGCTTCAAGGTCCCGATTTGTCAACATGTAATTTGATACACTGTACGATGTTCAAGTTCAGTTTTGATAGAACATCGGATTTTAAGGGAACGTCCTACCAGACGGTACTGGAGGAGGATGAATTTGGAGACAACACGTCTTGAAGAGGCATAGAATTGAAGGATTCGTATCATGAAAAGTTTGCAGGACGTCCGACGTGGATCATGAGATTCGCACCGAGACCTAAAAATAAGGATCCGTGTGATCAATCTTAAATTCTCCGCCCAAGATAGGAATCTTGGGATCGAGAAGAAAAAAACATCGGATGATTCGAACTACACTTCCAACCTCCGCATGGGCTCCTAACTCCGCCAACAACGCGGCACAAGCCCGATAAATCACTGCATTCAAGGGCCTCCTAGGCTCAGTGAGTTTAGATGTGTGTAGGTCTGTACAGGTGAGTGTAGCTGGGTACAAAGGCCCTGTCTAGTAAGACTACACACACCTAGACACAAATCTGGCAAGGTGTGTGTAGCCCCTGTCCAGCTGTGTTTAGGTCACCTACACAAACTCTGTATAGGTTTGTGTAGACAAGTGTGGGTACCTACACTCAGCTCTACTGAGCTATACTGGGCTACTGCAAAGAAATTTTTTTCACAAGGTAGACAGGTGTATCATGATAAAACAATGTCTGTCTAGGAGGCTATGCAGACCTAGATCTACCTATACACAACTTTACTGACCTACCCACAACTACACAGACCTACACAGAACTATACATAGCTAGACAGAGGTGGTGTAGCCCCCTACACAGAGGTGGTCTGTATAGCTCTAGCTAGGGACCTTGCCTGAGGCTAAGTATAGGAGGGCCTTGAATGCAGTGAATACAATATACCGTATATTGCAGACCCAGGCGTAGCACAGCTCTGCAGGCGCATTTTTCGCGGATGTCCTAGATGAGGCCTCCAGCTGCAATTGGGTTCACCAAAAATAATCATTTCGACCAACTGTACGGCCCATGTTACTTCAGGTGTTCACTTTTCTAAGTGTTCAGTTCTCGGCAATCACGGGAAAAGCGCCATAAATGGCAATTCGGCGGATGCCGGAGCAAAATTTGGGGCAGGGTTTCATCAAGAGCATAATTCAGTACCGAAGAGCCATTGTGATATAGGACGGCCGAAGGAAACGTCAAAAGTGTGATTACCAATCGCCCGTTATGGGATCTTGCGTGTCGTCTGATTTCAAACTCAGATCATATATCGGCGACTTGTCCCATATAGCGGCTGGATTCGAGCCTAGAAATCACCGCGGATAGAGAGGGGGAGTGGATCGAAATAACAACGGAACTCTGGGTCCAGATTTAGTTGCTTTTCCTTCGGCGCCTGTTCCATGCGGGGAAGAAACAAGACCGATAGTACTAACGCCAGGAAGTACGGGCCTCTGGTTCAGGTATGATATAGATGGCGACATGGAAATAATAAATACTAAATCACTGGCCAGGCCATTTTGCGGAGATATTGCACGGTTTGCGGCGCAGGATCCTACTGGAACGCCACCAGCCGAATAGAAGCAAACACAATGAAGGGGCTGTCAGAAGAATATAAGGAAATTTCCAAAATGTGCGGAACGGAGTGGCAAGTGCCTCTACAGCACGAGAAGCATAATTGACGTCAAGCGCTCCGAGCACCCCCGGACCCTTTAGGTCTTGAACACCGGTAACGGGGCAGGAAGGGCTCAGAAGCTCTCCTCATCCCCGATCTCCCTTGGAAGACCAAATATTCCAAAATCCGAAACATAGGTAGCTTATCTGGTTGTACATTTGATTTGGCTGTGATATTCGAGTACGTTTTCAAAAAAACTGCCAAGTCAGAAGTTCTTGAATTGAACGACATGCCCCAGTGACTGACAGATCGAATCAGGATCGAATGAAACTTGAGCTTGAATAAGTACCTGACACATCGATCACTTCTGTTGGAGTTTCCTTGGTTACGTTCCCCAAACCAGCGGATTGGCTCAGAATTCATTGACACCGACGCCGAGGGCGGCGATAGCAATATTAGTCGAAGATTTGTTTTTGTTCCGGCCCTTCAGTGTGAAGCACAATTACCATTTTCAGATGTTCTCGTGACCACCGATGTGGATCGAACTTGAACCACGTTTTTCTGTCAATATAATTCTATCTTCATCTGAATCCTCGTTTCAGGGCCGTCGTCATATATAACAAGATGAACGAACGGAACAGAGATTGCGGGACCCCATCCGTTAGCCAATTGTACACCTGATGAAAACCACGCGGAAACAGGCGCCGCGTCCCCAAAACGGAACAATGTACTGTGGAAAGATAGAAAAAGATCCAGACATTGGCAGAGGCCAGCGTCACGCTTCGCCGCGGCAAATGGAATAATCTGGGGGCCTTAAGACATGACCTTCACTTCAATTCGTCTCGTTGACAGAACAGTGCTAGCTCATTCGCACGCACGCTCGATAAATAATGATCGCTCATCGTCGCTCAATAATTAAATACAAGTTTCACTTCTAGTTCAACACCGTCGGCACTCAAACCCAGAGCCGGGTAAGGACTCAATTTTATTACTGTCGGTGGTTATCAATGTATTGCAGGCTTTCGCCCGTCCTGGAGTGCGTTAACCGCTACCCTAGAATTTCTGAAATGTAACCGCCTATGAATCAGTGCCTGCCGACGCTGCCGACGCTGTGAGGAATGGAATCTCGTCTTCCTGGCTTATGGATGGAACAGCCCCCATCTCCTATACTGCATTTCGTAAGTCTCCCAAACAGTTTCGAACTGAAGCCAACGCGCGATCATTATGTTCTACAGCTTCAGGTATGCACTGCATGTCGCTACGCTTTGCTCTTTTTAACACCGCATATGAAGCCACCGCCTACCCCCCGCTTTCTCACTGTTCCCCTGCCTAGCATAGAGGCAGGGCAGATCCCCCAGGTCGCGGCCCCTCGACCGCTCTTACCCATCGACCTTGGAATTGACCAGGACCTCGAGCATTTAACGCGAGCGGTTGGAAACCACACTATTTCCTCCCACTCGACCATCGATACATTGCTCACTGCACGAGATCGTCCCCTCATTCAGATAACTTCAGGCGACAGGCCAACAACGCCTATTTCATTTATCCGTCGTCTGTGTTCGATCATGCGAGCGCCACTGTCGTTGCAGTGCTATCGGTCGGAGCCCTCACCTACCATACAAGAAGCTGTTTTCCGCTACTTTTTGTCGTGCAATGGCCCTGATGGGAGACGACTGTAGCAGAACTTTCTCGATGGGCATCATAATCGGGTCCAAGATGCGAACTTCTGCTACAAGGCCACGTCTTACTCTGGGGAATTTTCAAGAACGGGAACTACCGGTGGTCAGCAGTTGTCGACCTTCCACGTTTACCCATTACCCATGCATCGCCCATCAACTACAGCTATTAAGTTTCTTCAATGTAATGTACTCTATTTGTACTCTATGTTTGGTTTCAACTTTCCGAGCGATGAATAACGACTTTCCGGCCACTCTTGTTCAGCTGTGGGTCTTACTGTAGAGGATAATTTGATCAATAGGGCAGTTTGTGTAGGAAACATTCCGAACATGTTTCGAAACCCGGTGACTTGCAATTGCTATCTTTACATCCGCTCTCAAGTTGTGGCGGCCAATATAAATTACGGCGGCCGCCATGGAATAATACAGGGAAGTCTTCTATAAAGAAATGTGCATACGTGCTGCTCGGTGCGGACATGCCAGGATAGACTGCAAGTAACGAATGGCTCGGGGAAGCATTGACAAAAAGTTTTTCTGTCGCATCGTATGGACGGGTGCAATGTCACGATCGCCGTCAGAGGACTCCGCTTGCATCAGATTCTCCAACGAAACCTAATCAGCCGGCCCACTGGATCGGGAATTTTTTATAGGGGCAGCGCCGGCCGCACTGGTTTACATTTTCAGTGGCGTCTTTCCCGATCTGGAATATTCGGGCCGGGTCGGCGGTGCGTTGATGGTTGCAACCTGCTTTACTTCCAAGTCTATGTTCCTCACTCTCGCATTGCCGACTCCGACAGATGTCTATCACGCAGTGTCCACGCGGTCTGTGTTCCCAGAATCGCGGACAAGGCGCTACAAATTAAGGCATGAATTCCACTGAACGAATTCTCTAAGGTGCAAACTGCAACTTTGAAGTAATACCAGGTACATGCTGACTACACGGCCAAGATAAAGAGCGGGAGAATTTGCATGATGGTACAAGCGGGGGAGTATGCGAGAAGAATTATTGAGTGCAGATGAAAGCGGTGCTATGCGGTGTCGGTAATACATTTATGTGGATTGCTGATGCGGTGATATGGACGAAGAATGCGCGAATGGAACGAATGACGGGGACGGCGGTCCTGGAGATCTTCTGGGTTCGATTATGTGTGCGTAAAATGCGGGCGTGACGCTTCGCGTTACAGTCGCTGGCCCGGATACCGGGACCTTGGTACGTCAACTGTCGCAACCCAGGTGCCGAGGATATCCGGATCCAGCATCCACAATCTGATGTTGCCCAGCAATAAATCAAATCCAGTTGGCACGCCAAAGCGCGGGGCCCCGCTGACAAAGCGGGCCCATCTGTCGTGGCCCTTTGCACCCTGCCTGTGCACGAAGTTGGTTTTCATCGCTTCACGAGCACTCGGCGACAGGTCCCTATACGAGTCGGAAGGCAGGGGGGAGCAAACGAGATGCTGGAGGAATTGCGCAATGTCTGCAGTGGTCATGGCAGACGAGCCGGTTTTAACGTTGCACAGGACGTAGTTGGATGTGTCCCGGACAGAGATGGTCGTGAATGCCGGGATGGGGTCGGAAAGGAGAGCCATATGCACCGAAGAAAGCCCGACTTGGGAGAGGTCGATGGGGAAGAGGTCTGGCATTTGGAGACGGAGATAGCCAGGTTGTTCAGGGAGTGTGAGATATAGAATGCGCGGAGTGGGTGGGCACTGCTCCCAATATGAGCACTTGATCAGAGAGAATTATTTATTACTCACCGGGGTCTGGACAACGGCGATCCAGCCAAATGGTCAGAGTGAGGAATCCTGGCAGAAAGTCGCATTACCTGGTGCAGAGATCTACAGGCAAGCGATGTCTGTGTATCCCATTTTGAGTATTTTTCAACTTTTAAAACAAAAAGGACCCCCAACACGTCGTTGGACGACTATTTGCGGCTATGAAAACGGGGGGTGAGCAGCGCAACCGGCCAGGACTCGGTAGCTCGTACGACGTTTTGAATGTAGATGGTCTGCCAACGGACACCGTGAGCTCGAGGATCTTCGGCGTGGCCGGAGTACATACTGTATGGTTGTCTCCAGGCTTGGTAGCAGCCCTCTGAGCATAAAGTGAGCACACAGCCCCAGGCACAGTGATGAACGCACATAAGTCCACTGTAGATTGGCCAGCATGTCGTGGACGGTGCAGAGCAGGACCAGCGGGCAATGGTGTCAATCGGCGTGAACCAGGTGGGAGGGATAAGCAAGCGCACTGACTCAGAGTGCTTCTTATTTATATCTAGGTGCCCGAATACTAAACCCATGAACGCAGGTATTCATGGAATTCTTCTAAGATTCTCGCGATCTAGATCGATCACTGAGGATCAAGATCAAGAACTTCGAATCCGCCGAGGGATTCGGGAGGCGAAATGAAATCCGGGGTGGGTGGGGTGGTCCCTATGGGCAGATAAGCCTTCCGCGGTCTGGCATGCTTGCATATCGGAGGATGTCGTGATGATATGTCAAGAGTGGGTCGCGGTTCCGTTCTCTGTGCCGAGGGCTGTGGAAGAAGCGGAGAAAGGGGGCACTCAAGTCTGGGGGGAAGAGGAAATCAATGACAATCGGAAATTTGATTGGCCTTTGCTTAAGTATAGTCGGCAGTTTTGTCACCGTGAGATGTCCGTCGTGTGTGCGAGAATATATTGTGAGAACCATAATGATCATGGGACGACGCCGTGCCTGGATCCCACGGCCGCGGGTTTAGGTTGTTGTCCAATCACCGATTGTATAGAACGATACCCATAAGTACTTTGGCAGAGATCGACTCGGAGGACGACACGTACGATCACAGATAAAGAGAAACATACATATCACAAAAACACATCGAACCTTCTCCACCAGTACAGTCGCCACGTGACACTTAGGGGCTGGTAGATGGGTCCATGTAGGTCCGTGGATATGCATGAGCAGCGAAAGAAGGCCGAACTTCAATGTTGCAACAGACTGTGCACGGGCGGTCAAGCAAGGAATCGCGGCGATATCCAGAGAATTAAGTATTTGAACAACAAACGGCGTCTGCAGAATGTAACACGCGCAAGTTTCCGACGTCACTGGGACATACATAGCCTGGTTAAAGCCGTGACAGATCCGAGCCATTGCCAAATCTCGACACGGAGACGAGATCTCGTTAGCACGACGTCAACATACCGTCCTGACGTTATGGCCGTAGCGCAACCCACCGGAAAGGTGGTTTAAATCCGGAATTGCACTTTCGAGCCCCTATCTTTGACAGGTAATTGGAAGCGAACTCACGTCCCGGCGGCCAGCAAATCGGAAGGCAATTAGACCTGCGATCAATAACGTTAATCAGGGGCTGGTGAAAGGCCGCTCAACATGTTAATAAGTTTCTCCGCAGTGGACTCATGACCTGCATTCAAAGCCTGGTTACTGATGGAAATTCCTTGCAAAAACGCGCGCGCAATGTTTCTGCCCCTTGCACTGCTTTGACGAGTTTGGTGGTGCGGTGCTTGCTTTCCCTGTCCAAGTGCGCCTTAACCGTCCAATTGGACCCAAGAATGAGGAATGCGGAGAATCGCGGGGTTCTTACTGCATTGGTGAACGACTCCAACGACCTTCGCGGTGGGAACCAGTCAGTCTCTAATCCTCCCATGCACGGCGGAGACAGCTTGCGAGAATGACGAGAGGGCATGCGCTTCTTTCATTCCCATCATCGGGTTTCAAGGACTCACCGGAGTCGTTCCGGGAGCTATATGAATTGAACTGAATCACTGATCTAGGAACGCGTAAGAAGCAACAGGACAAAAAGACAGTAAGATGGCTCAGGTCGTGCCGCTTGCGAGAATGGCTTTCACCTTCGTCGGGCTTCAAAGACTCACCGGATTGGTACAGTCCCGCGATACCAACACCCTTTGATTGGCACCTGATAAGAGGGCATGAAAGTGTACCTGATTCTATCTAGGGTACTTTGCGAACTTTGAAGTCGGCCCTACGGCAAGGAAGAAGTTTGAAAGTCTGCGGGAAGGGTACCGACGGTATAGACGAGGTGAAAGTGAGAAACAAGATACTTAGTTCCGCCAAGACACGACTCCCCTGATCCGGACAGGACACAGAAGATGAAAGCAACTTGAAACCCTCGAGGCCTCCCGCTCCTAACACCTCTAGACACGCGCACCACCACAATTCCCTCCTTCTCCTGTCGGTCTATCCCGCCTCGTCGCTCAGTGCACATTTGAGGCGATGACCCATCCCCTCCACCACCTCCGCGGCTTTGCACATGTCGAGAAGTTCCTCGGGACCGGGAAGATGCCCTGGCGGCGTACGAGAGCTTTGCGGAGGAGCCATTATGTGGTCGTGCGGCCGACGACTCGGAGCCAGAATCCGACCAGTCATAGGCTGTATTTTTATGACTATAGGGGGAACGAGAAGGCGCTGAGGACTGTGTTGAATGAGTTTGAGATACACACGGGGCTATTGCGAGCAATGCTCTCTGCGACAGTCCTTCACCCTGCCTTGGCTTGCTGTGTTTCGACCAAAGGTTCGCTATTTTTAGGAGTTTCACTCACCGAGATGACCGAAAGACTTTGTTTGTGATTTTAAACACATCAAATAAATCTGGGTGTCACCGTTACCTGAACCTTTAGTCGAATTTTGCAAAACGCTACAGCATAACTAACACTTACACCAGGGGCAAAAGCGGGCACATGTAGCACCCACATGCGCCCGCTTTTGCCTCCGGTGTTATACTTTTGCAGAATGCTCCCACGGTCAACCTCAGTGGCAAGCTCACCGGCTCCGGCTTCATCAAGTTCCTTGGCGAAGAAGGAAAGAGCGGGCACCCTGCGGTACACGCTTGCGTACCTCTGCCTCGCGCCTCCCACAGCCCACCCTGCTGCCTCCCGCCCTGTCTTTTTTTTGCGCACCCACGCCGCCGCCTGGAACGCGTCGTTAGTGTCAACCCAGAAAACACGAAAAATTAAAATCACAGTTGAACACTGGAAATTGAACAGAAACCGCAGTTATATACTCTTAGGTGGACATGATGGGTTAAATGGTTTGACAAATTGTGTCCTCGGTTTTCGGGCAGAATTGGGCTCGCCTGATTTATGGCGGGAAATATTTGCTATACATGGTACCGATAGGACAGTGAAGGGTTACTCGGCCGATTTGAATTTGGAAACCAAGAATCTGAGTACGCGCTGACAATTCGAATGGCATATTATAATCAGGTGTAGAAGAATCGAATATGCCCAAATAGCCACTACTATTTTTGACCAGGAAGTTGGCCACTTAAGTATTCATGCCCCAGCCTTCGTCTTCTCCTTCGGCCTGTCCCACCCAAATTATGTCTGAATGAACGCATGCATCTTGCGAGGAGTTTGAGTCCATCGGCACCGAGATATTCGACAATTTGAGTCTGTAGTGAATTTATTTTGACTGATAGTTCAACATGGCCAAACAACAGGCTAGTTGGCCACCCCGCCAAGTAATTTGTTGAGCTCTCAAATGGCGGTCACCTGGACCTGCAATGATAGATAGAGACAATATTCACTATTTTAAATAGTTCTGGTGTAAATATCGGGTATAGAAATGGTCAGAACACCTGCTTCCGACCAAGGGGAAACCCTGAAAATTGCGGTCGTGAGATGAACAAGTGTTCTGCGGCTCGGGAAAATCTGAGATGGGCCAAATTAAGATCTATGCTACTCAATGGGAAGTATTGAGACGTGCCTGAATACCTAACTTCATTCCAAGATGCTGACAGCTCCTCCAAAAAATCCGACTATTCGGCAGACCGAAATACGGTGATCTGAGATAATGGCATGCCCAATGATCAGAGGTGATGGATAAAATCTCGAAATACCTCTCAGAGTGAACAATTGGATACTAAAAAGTTCTATGTAAAGTTCCAGACTGATAGCTGGCCAGTATCGTGTACCGCGACGGTGGCCAGCATGACTGACCCATAAAAGTGGTCGTGCTTTCCCGAGCGTGTTAAGAGGGGTTGTTGAGCACATTCCTATTCAGTCGCATTCCAGGCAGAGTTCCAACCTCTGGGGGTCAGAACGAGCCCCAAAAGTGGTGGATCAACGAAGAAATGGTGGAGAAATGACGATGGCAAGTGAGGCGAGCGGCCCGATGTCAAGAAATTGATGTCCCCGCGCTTCGGACCCCGATCCCCGATGCCGTAGCGTTCGATCAACCCATCACTTTCGGCTGAAATTTGATCTGAACATGCGTTGGAGGTCGTACTCTGTTAGTACATTATGCCCTGTCATAATTGTTAAGCCCATGCCGGCTAGCTCTCAAATGGCCAACTAGGTAGGGTGGCCAAGTAGGTGGTCCCAAATAGTAATTAAAGCTATGAAGTACAGTCAAAATGCTGTTATGGAAATTACCTTATGACAGTTGTCGATTTGGATCAAATTTCGGGATCTTGGGTCGTCCAAATATTCAACATTGTTCCAGTATTGAATCTGACGCTGATGCTGTCTGGGTAAAGACAACCATTCTAGGGCCAATCCAAACAGGCTGCTGAAATTGTAGTGTCGCTAATAATCAAGTTCGCTGGTGAAAAGTAATTTATGTTGAATTTATCCAGTTCGAACCACGATTGCTTTTTTTGCCGTGCAATGGTATGCAACAGCGGGTCCCTGGATTATGATACGAATGTGCAAAAGTCACGAGTAATTTATTACCTCCAAATTCATTGTTGATGCACTTAACACGGATGCCAAAATACCATGGCTGTGGTGCCAAATGTGGCGCGAGCCTCGGTCTGGTTGAAAGAAGAATTGCAGCGGAGATAAAGCATAGCGAGAGACCGGCGGCAGAACACACGAGAAACGGGCATCGGCGTCGCGATCAACCGTCTGCATGAGAAATATCAGGGGGGTGCGCTGGATGAAAAATAAAAGGAGACGCACCCAGAGTGGGATAAAGGACGCCAATATGTGTGTGATAGCAGTGCATCCGCTGAGAATGAGGCTCAGATTACGCGACAAGATCGTGTTCTGGTAATACGATCGACTGGCGCAAGACAGCTATTCGTGTCGAATTGTGGAAGGAAAAAAGTTGAAAAAAGGCAAATTGAAAGCATCAGTGACGCGCAGTTTCTCGGAGTTACATTGAGAGGCACTTGATCACGTTGGCCCTAACATTTAAAGGTATACAATTCAATATGAGGAGTCAGTGTTGAAATGCACCCAGTAAAAGTGCTGCATAACATTGATGCCATCCACAGGCAGATACGCTAGAAGTTCCCGCCGATCCTCAAGGAGTTCCTAGTTTCAAGTCTATTTTTGTTCCTAGCCAAGAGAAACACTTACCGCCAGCTGACTCAATGCTCAGGGAGTGTTCAATCTCCGTGCGCCCGTGAGCGATGAGCCACCGTGGACTGTCTGGGAGCACCATACACTGCAGCAAGAGGCACAACGCAAACACCGCCCGGAAGCCGATCGGAACTGAACAGGCCCTGAGCAAAAGGACATACCATAGTCTAGCCTGTTCAGAACATCATCCTCAGTCGACGTCGGTGGTCGAACAGAATAATACGCACCAGTACGCCTATGCATGGTTCAAAGACGCTAACGCATAAAAGAGAAACGATGCGCGCACGATAACAATTTGAAAACCGATGATTGTCACCGGGAATCCAAGCCCACGAGTGCCCCGCGAATTTTCCCAGAAACTGTCTCGCTCTGATATACCGAAATCGACGATCTTGAAATATCCTCGAGTTGGTAATCAAAGTGGATGTTGATTCAACCGACGTACGAGTCGAACCCATCGCCGATGCCCTGCAAAAGATCGGATATGCAAGGCGTGCACTGCCGTGTGCGTACCGTCACCATACGCCCGGCATACATCTATGCAAAATCGTATGCAATCAACTTCGGCACAAAACATTGCAGTGTCAATGGATAACGAGCACGCACCGTCTACGCTGCGCCGGCCGCTTCCGTCCAATAGATTTGCCGAAGAAGAACACGATCAGGCTACCGTCGGACCACACACCCAATATCGTAAATGGCCACAATTGTGCCCTGCGTCGTTGGATCCAGATGCCCAAACTGAACGTCAGCGCCAATCTGCCGACATATCCATCGAATATTGAACAGCACCCAAGGAAGAGTACGAGTGACTCACGATGCCGGACATGACGCCCTCATCGTAGCCGAGCAGCAAACAGCCTCCATTGTCGTGTTGGTTCAACGGAACGACAAGGAGGAGCGAAGCGCACCTTGACCGCAACACGCTGCGTTCCGCCTAAAATGAGACTTGAGTGACGCGCGTGATCTCTTGGCGAGCAGACGAGCGCAGGAAGATTTAACCAACTTCCATTTGGATGGTATATCGTGCTATATAATAATAATAGGCATCGAAAGCAAGCGAGAGCAAAATATACACAAGAATGAAATCACAGTGTCTGAGAATCACCGTCATCAACTCGGTCAACGCTGGGGGCCTGAGGCGGGGGTGCCCACCGTTCGACAAGAGACCGCAGGCGCGCCAAGGCGTCCTCGCTGATGAGCTCTGGCTGCTTCGAAAACATCTCGTGCACGCGCTCCAGCGTCGAGTACACATCCGGCAGCTGGGAGATCCAGATGGCGGTACAGCATGGGAGGGGCTCGTTGTGGCATAACAGCGTCAAGAACTCGGCGTCCGCTGACTCAATGTTGCTAATCATTTGCTCGGTCTTGAATTTGTTAATATATGCGCCGCGTCAGCATTATACACCAAGTATCAAGTGGATAGTATGCTGGACGCACGTCTTTGCGTAGACTGGCCACCTCGTCTTGCGGGTCGTGCTCGGCCGCAAGAGCGTCCGCAAGGCCGGAGAGCAGGCCGCAGTGTTTCACAGCCATCGCGCCGGTGCGGCACAGGTCCGCCTCGGCCTCGGTCGCATATTTGACCATGACGGCGACCTCGAAGGGAACAATGCGGCTGTGGAGGACCTTGGACTGGGTGATTACCGCACCGAAAATTGTCGCCCTCGTGCTCTGGAATATTTCTGGCGTGCTCCGGGACGCCTGTATCCGCAGATACACGATGGCAATGTACAAGGAATAGCCCTGGACGAGCTCTGGAGCCGACGAGTCGAGAGACTGGATCGAGAAGGCGCCGGAGACGCTCGGGTCGCGGATAGGCGCACCGAGGGATCTCAGGGACTGGAGTTGCCGCTGGACGTGGTGCGCGAGGCTGTTCGGTGTTACCAAGGATCTTGAGGGTTATTGACACCACTCACCTGGGATTCGCCTCAGTGGGCACAAACTGGAAGGCCTTGGAGGATATTTCCTTCATGATCTCTCTAAATGAGGAACACACGGCCGAGAGTGTATGGTGTGCATGCAAATGCCATTCGATGACGCCTGAAGACACAACTACCATGTGCACACTGCGTGCTGTAGAAAGAATTCAGGGACAGGACAGCTTGGGTAGACGTATTACCTAGCACCTGTGCCAGAATCTTGAATAAAAGTTTGTTGGGCAGCTCCAGGTAAGGGACGACTCGGACGAGTTCCGCCATGATGGTAGGTAGGTAGGTAGGTAGGATTGCACGGCACGGTCCCCCTTAGGAACGGAACGGAACGCCTTTCTCGGGGTCAAAGACCAGTGAATTGAGGTCGTTAAGGGATCAAATACGCGTGGGTGATGTCGAAGGTGGTCTGTGCAAGATTCGAAGTGAAAAGACGCGGAGGGAAGGAAGATACAGCGCGTGAGGTGAGGGAAGCGAACAAGGCCAGCGATGCCGAGATCGGCACCGCCTAAATTTAAAACTCCGGGCCCAGCCCTTTTGTTTGGCCCGAGTTGTACCAGTCTGCTTACAGCAAAGTGCTCGCCACATTTTTGCTCATTGTAAGCAGACTGGTTACGAGTCTACACTACAAGCACTCTTTAGTTCGTACCTCACTTTATTGCCTGCACCGTACCAGCCGTGTAAGAGAGCGCAGTGGGCACATTGAACAGACAGGCGAAAAAGGTCCAAGATTACTGATTACTATGATTCGAGAATTGAATCGGACTGAAAGGAACTGTCAAAGGCCAGAGAGCCGAAGGCGACGGATTTACCCCAATAAACGATAAAGAAGCATTGAAGAAGCACGTCGAACTGAGTGAACAAGTACACGACGGACAGCAAACTGGGACGGCTCAGCCCAAGTCGAACTTCGAGTCCGAAGGTTGGACAGACCCTCGTCATAGCCACAATAGCCCAGTCATGTTGAACGCGAAAGTGAATGCATTCGATGGACGAGGGTATGAATTGGATAGAACAAGAAAGCAAGGGAACAAGAGAAACAAAAATCGAACATAAGAAGATTTAGTCCCGCATAAACAGACTATAAACAGTTTTCTCCCAGCTCCGCCTGTCAAAGAGATAACACGTGTTTATTGGTTTGACTAAGGAGACTACACTGCCAACCGAATGGCAACTGGAATCCAGGAAAATTGTGATCGATGGAAGAGAGCCACAGATTCAGTGAAATTCCGCTGGTCAGCAAATCACTGGATCAAGCCTAAGAAGGCAATAGCAAATGTAAATGACCGTCAAAAGATTCGAACCTGCGCCCCAAAAAAGTTTCAAAATCTGCAAGACACTCCCAACCAACCGCCGCGTCAGGCAGATGGCGAGGAAGAAATCCGACACTATGAGCGCTGCTCCCAGAAACATATGGGGTTTCGGCTATGCATGCACCCAAGTAAAGATTTTATATACTGTACCATTTCGACCAAGTGTTCAAGTAACGCGTAACACCGGGTTTTTCTGAGGCCTTTAAAAATCACTACAATTCAAAAGAAATTTTTTCGGCCATCTCGGTGTATAAAAAATCCAAAATTAATGAACACTTGGTCGAAATGGTACAGTAAGGCCTCAAACCCTCAACAAATGGGAATATATAGGGATACCTTAGTCCTCAAATGGTGCCCAGTCCGTCGCTCTCGGCACGCGCCTGCTGATACCATTCGCCCGTATGATGATATTGCCGGCCGCTGGAAAATAGCAGAATTTGCCGGGTTCCAGCGATTTGCCGCCCAGAGGATTTCCACTGGATTTCCGCCACTTTCCAGGGATCAGCCCCTGGGTCCCGCTGGCGGGTGTTCCAGTACCCAGTTGGCGGTGTAGCGCCTCGCGTTTCGGCGAAATTTGAAATTTGACTTCGATCGGTGGAACATTGATCCCGCACCGCGGCAATCATAATGAATTGCCCATACTGTATAAAGGGCATATGTCTGCAACGCAAGTTTCCCACGTATGTTTCGCCTCAGTCGTCTGATCTCGGTGCCCCGCAGACTCGCTCGCAATTATCGCCTTGGCCCTAGGTTCCCCGGCATATCAAGACCTGCCCTTCGCCCTAGGTTCCCTGGTATATTGCTACACAACCGGGTGAACGAACGCACGTCTGCGAACCCGGTAATTACATACCCTCATTTGACCCCGGAGCACCCACTTACTATTCAATCCCTCAGGCCGAAAGCGGTCATATCGCTGCACCGCCGGGAGATTTTTCCCATGCTGAAGCTCGTGGTTGTGGCGACAGTCCGGTAGATTGGGACGACAACGCATTCATGATGCGATACTACGCTGACTACAAAAATTGGCACTGCATGGGGGTGGATCTCCCACCCGTGTGGTCCTCCGACTGGGAACGCTGGGACGATGGGCCACACTTCTCCGGACCTTCGGGGCTGGAGGGACTGGTGGCCCAGATATATGGTGTGTCCACGCCCATGGAGCCGATGGGGTTCTTCGCCAGCCGAAGCGAGCCGATCTTTCTCTTCTTTGCGGACGGGGAGTACTACTTCTACAATATGGGTAGCCTGATGCGCTTTGAAGAGCGTTTCGCGTCCTACGAAGACTTCTTGTGTCGCTTCGAGATGCATTTGCACAGCGGTGTAGATATGCCCTACGTGCAGCATCAGCAATGCCAACAGACGTATGATATTGATACGTGAAGTAAATCCATTTGGGAGTGGCCGACGCCAGTGACCGACGCAGCAAAAAATCGTAGTCATGAGAACCGTAGTACGTATGTATCATCCAATCCTTCGTAAGTAGCACTTGACCAGTATTTTCTTGGCTGTCAGACAAGCCCCCAGCATTTTCTGGTTGCTCGAGTTTCGAGCGCGCGGCCTTAAGTTTTAGGTGAGGTCGAGGGCAGGGAGTGGCCTGGCAGTTGCAGGGGCGTGCGCGCTGGGCGGTGGTGGTGCGTCCCACAGATGGGAGAGAGTGGCAAAGAGACGGGGGGAGAGGCATGGAGCCTGAGAGCTGCAGCGGCGCGTGCGATGGGCACGTGTCCCAGGAGGAACACCGCGCTCGGAGCGATTCAAAGTTCACGCAAATGAAATTTGACTGCGATCAGCGGAACATTTGATGTGATCGGCATTCCGCGGCAATCGTACAACTGGTATGATCTGTGAATTGATCACCCCTACTGTAATCTGATTGGCAGCCCAGGCGGGCGAGGCACGAGCCGCCTGAGTGAGAGGCAAGGTAGACGAGAGAGCTGAGAGATAGACTGGCGCCTTTTTGGGCGTCCAGATCCCGTGACCTTTAGACACGTGCATTACTGATCTCTGTCGCGTCCACCACAACAGAGATCTTCTCTTTGCTCTTCCTCGCTCTCTGCATCCTCAATCGCATTTCTTTCGAGACCCACCCACCCACGCCTGGTTGCTTCGGGTATCTCATCTTGAGGCCGGAGTTTCCCAGCGCGTACTGGAGTCGGCCGTATTCCGCGGTACCTTTTCCGATTCCTGCCCGTCTCTCCAAGCGAGGACGGCCCAGCGAATCGGCCGCGGAGCGGCCCCTCCATCCGCACACTCACACATAGTATTATCACCATCACTAGATATCCACCAGCGGCCGAAGGCCGCCATTCTCATCATTCACATATATATTTATACCTATCGGCTAAGCGCCCGACCTCTACCTTGCCTCGGTCCCCAGCAGAGTCGCTCGCAATGTTAGCCCCAGGTTCAGCTCGTTTCCGGTCGTACATAACAGGGTGAACAAACCCACGTCTGCGGTAATTACCCTCGTTTGTCCTATTCAAGTTTTAGTAGCCGCCACTTACCATTTAATCCTTCAGGCCGATGTCCCTGCACCGCCGGGACGTTTCTCCCATGACCACGCTCTTCGTTATTGATCCCCCGGCAGACTGCGATGCCGCCTTCCTACTGCGCTACTACGTCGTCTACAAAAACTGGCACCGCATACGCGTGGCGCTCCCAGTCCCATGGTCCTGCGACTGGCGGCGCTGGGACGACGGGCCGAACTTCTCCGCTTCTTCCGAGGAGCGGGTGGCCTGGGTATATGGTGTGTCCACGCCGGTGGAACCAATGGCGGCCTACTCCAAGTTACGTACAAGGCCGGTTTCGTTATATGAATAAAATCCCCCTAAGAGGTGTTGTGGGTGAACGCGGAGGAAGTCCTGTCAAATACGTAAACTTCTGTGCTAACCCAATTAGGTTGCCACCGACGCCTTCTCCTTCTTCCACCACCGTCGCCTTTGTTTGTACTGCTGGAATTTGGCTTGAACACGGCCCTGTCGCTGCCAGCCTGAGCTCCACCCCATGGCTGCCAAACTTCATTCTTTGGATGCTATGCTTCTTATGCTCACTCGGGTCGCTGTTAGTTAACCGTTTCCGTCGCCCTCATCATCGTCAAAACCATGGTTCTGCACGCGCTGGATGTTTGCATCCACCCGGGCAATATGGTATATCCCAGTGGCTATATTAATGTCCACACCGATTCCCACAGGCTCATGGTCTGCTCCTGGGTCCTCTACTGCCTCCGCCTACATCAACGGCCAGCTTTCTTTTTGCACGCGCTGGGCAGCTTTGGCTCCAAAACAGATCATTGTGGCTCTCTCCGTCTTGCAATTATACAAACAAGTCTTGAGAGTACTAGTCAGCTTCCGGCACAGTTTCTCCTGCCACCGCCATCGACGGCTTTGTTCCCGTGCCCGCTGACCAGCTCTCATCGATCTCAGGATACGGACCGACGACGGTATATTTTTCGACACTGTTTTGACGCTTCAATGCACCTCTGAGCTCGTTGTCGTCTGCATTCCTTCACCACCTGCCCTGCTCAAACCAGCCTTTCTCCGCCATCGCTGGAGACCAGCTGTTCACTTAGGCTATCATCCACATTCTCTATTCTCGAATCATTTCGCTGCCAAATACCAAACCCACCAGTAGTCAACACAGGGACCCGAGGATATAGGAAACGCGACATGTCAAATATCAGTGAATCCGACACATTCCAGAAAAGCCGACACATTGACATGATTTTTCAGAGAATCCAACACATTTATTCCTCATTCAGAAAATCCAACACACCCGGCTAGACATCCCGTCCCGTCCCATTACGCTGTCAGCCCGTCACTGTGACAATCCAACCTGCTTCCAACCATCATCGTCGACAGAATCCAACCACGAACACGGCCGACGACGCCTGCATACAGCAGCACGGTGCTGAGTTGGCGCCGAGAGAGAGTTGAGCACATATTCAGATCAACTCAGGGTGTGCTGAATCACGCGACGCTCACGTCCTCCTGACACCCTAGCGGCTTCTTTCTGCCAGACTGAGTTCTGTTGTCCATAATGGTGAGCAAAGAGCCCACTCAATTTGGATGACATACAGTGTAAATGCCCGCCTGCCCAGCTCCCTGCGTAATGCTGCTTGAACAGGTCTGGCAGCCGCGGCAGGTTGCCTCTGGACCGGCGGGATTTTTTGGGAACAGGAAACAAGGTCTGTAGTGACACAGACTTTCAATCATAGCCTCGCCGTATACGCTGCTGACTTGTTCGCCGCCACAATTTTGAGAAATGTGCATCCACTGTCGGTTGGCTCCACGCTCACTGGAGCAATCGGTGAACGTACCACCCACACAGCAACAATACGCCCAATTGGCGGCGGCAGGACCGTGCTGGCTGGGCCCAAGGCCGGCGGCATGCTGGACTCTTGGGCCTTCAATTTCGGGAGGTTTCGTGGCGAACTACACAGTAGCTCAAATTCTGTAGTGTTACCCTTCAAATTCAAATTTTCCATATATCCAAGCTACTGGTGTATATTAATTCCTTGGGAGGTTAAGAGCGCAAGTAGACAGAGCATGGAAAAGTTACAGTTGGGGAAGCCCGGGCCCGCTGGAAACTAGTGGCGGACGGGAGCGAGGCGCCATGCACGCGACAGTGGAGGGGTCAAATGCGATCTCAGATCTAGATCTGTGAAAATGTGTTGGGTTTTCTTACATGTGTTGGATTTTCTGAGGCGTGTTGGATTTCCTGGTCTTTGACAGGTGTGTCGCTGTGTCGGGTTTGGCGGAGCCTTTGTGCATCTGACCCACGCGCAGCCTCGGAATTGACAGCATGCAGCTCGACTCTAACTGCCGGGAGGACACGCAAGTAGATTTGATGCTGAATCTTTTCGATTCATCAATCCCCTTTTCTCTTCTGCTCATCCTCTTTGCCAGCTCTCTGTCGTCCATATGACCTGGTTCTTCAACAGCTTTTTTTATTAGCCACAGCTCAGCTGATTCACGCAAAGCTGCTTCTTGACAGGGCACAGTTCTCCATAGTTGTCCGATGGAGCTCTTGCCAGCTGTGAGGCCGCGTAGTCGATCCGGCAACGAGTTATAAGAATGGTGCACCAGTGACTTACTCTGCAATCCTTCTCCCACCTTCCATCTTCTGATGATTAACTCTTCCCCTGTCCGAATTGTTTCTGCCTCTTGCTCTGGCTGGACCATTTCTGTGCGCTCAGGCTACTGGGAATATTGTTCAACACATTGAGGTACAAGATTGTCCGTTGAAGTGTCTGTCTGCGAGAGACTAAATATTGTTAGGCTTTGCGCACTGTCTGGTCTTCACCGGTTGTCAACAAAGTGCAATGCACTGTTGCTCTCCCCGACTACTTCGGACGCTACAAGCGTCGATCCCGCATCGGTACCCCTCCGTTCGCAAATATCTCTAAATCCCGAACGCTTCTCCGCCCATCTAGGATTTTCGATTGTCAATCGATTGTTGCAGTAAGCTGCCAATTCAGAATCAATGGTCCCCCTTGATCGATCTCTTTCCAAAGCTCTGGCATATCGGTTAACAGTCTCAATCTCTATCATTTTCCCTGGCTGAATTTCTAATATCTCTTCAAACGGAATTCTGCCAAATTATTTGAGCGATTATTTCCGCTCTATGCTGTCGCTGTCTCTTGGCTCAGTCTGTCTATAGTTCTTTGAATTGTATTTATGCCGAATGATGCAATGAATCTTTTCCATCATGTTAAATTGATGCGGAATTCGTTGTCTTGACCCCGTTGCTAATTTCCTGTCCTCGATTTTCCCAATTGAACACACCGGAGCGAAGCGGCGGTTCGTCTTATATTAATAGAATAATCCTCCGAGAGGCCCACCGAATTTGATTTCGATCGAATCGGATCGATGGAACATTTCATGTGATCGGCAGCACGGCAATCATAATGAATTGGACCGATAAAAGCCGGTACGATCTGTGAAGTCTGCAGCTATGTTTCGCCCTTGCCGTCTGATCTCGGTCCCCAGCAGAGTCGCTCGCAATGTTAGCCCTAGGTTCAGCTTGTTCCCCGTCATACATAACAGGATGAACAAACGCACGTCTGCGGTAAATACTTTCGTTTGTTCGCTTCAGGTTTTTGCTGCCACTTACCATTTTACTCTCTCAGGCCGAAAGCGGCCATGTCCCTGCACCACCGGGACATTTCTCCCATGACCACGCTCTTCGTTACGCTATCGACCCCCTGATAGACTGCGACGCCGCCTTCCTACTGCGTTACTATGCCGTCTACAAAAACTGGCACCGCATACGCGTGGCGCTCCCAGTCCCATGGTCCTGCGACTGGCGGCGCTGGGATGACGGGCCGTATTTCTCCGGTTCTGAGGGTCTGGTGGGTTTGGAGGGGCGGGTGGCCCAGGCATATGGTGTGTCCACGCCGGTGCAACCGATGGCGTTCTTTGCCAGCGGACCTGGATGCGAGACGATCTGTGTGTTCTTCGCGAGCGGGGACTCGACGTACTATTTTTACAATATGGGCTGCGTGATGCGCTTTGAGGAGCATTTCACGTCCCACGAAGACTTTTTGCGCCGGTTCGAGATGTATTTGGACAGCGGGACGGATATGTGGTATGTGCGGCACCAGAAGCAGATGTAGGTAGGTAGGCCACTTTCGAACCCTTGCAGCGCCAGTCAACCGGTGGGCGAGTTAGAATTCAGAAACGCGTCGTCACATGTATCTATGTACTTAGCTAAGTTAGCCTGTGATGGAACTCAGATTAAGAGCTCGCGCAGGCAGGCAGGAACAAACAGGAGGGAGGGGACATGGATAGTGCGACGGAGAATGCGAGAAGGAAGATAGGAGAGGAGGCGGGTGTGGTTGGTTCGTGGGCGCCCAAAAGAAAGCTGGAGCTTTGAGAGGATGCGACGGAAGCGAGGGCCTGCCTTTTACGCTGACCTGGGATTTTCAAGTCGAGAGCCGGCGATTGAATGGAATACGTATGTATGTAAGTATAATTGGCCTTTGAGAGTGAGTGGTCGAAGTAGGAGGGGGTCAGTGAGTTACTACTAGCAGATGCCAAACCAAACGGCAGACGGGAAGATGGTAAAGTACAGGCCGGTACCAGGCGAGTCGGCAATTTGTGGTTTGAGGTTTCTGTTGCCAGGAATGCGGGACATTAGATCGTCGCGACAGGGGCGGTGTCTAGGTTCTCGGAGATTGCGTTTCGTTTGTCTGCCAGTTCTTCACGGCGCCGCGTGATCGTGAGCAGCTGAGGTAAAGAAAGACCAGGGATCGTCCGAGTCGTTGACTCGAACTGGAACCGTCCAGAACCTGGCACATGGTGCAGATTGAGTTGGAATTCCGTGCGTGACCTGACGGTCACGCATTGCGTGCCGAGAATGCCGCCGCATCCATTGATTGATCCGGTCTCCTCTCTTCCCTCAACACGTTCGGCGTTCGCTGCCAGTCGACGCCAGACCATTCAGCTGTTGCGGTATTTGCTGCTCGTGCTTCTTTCGGCCGGCGGATGTCTATTCTTAAGCCTTTACCTTGTTGTACGCTTTTGGGATTCAGACGAGAACAAAGCTCAAATGAAGCTCTTTCTCTTCCTGCAGAAGGCCGTCGGAGGATCTTCAGGGACGACCCGCTGTCATGCATGCAATTCCTTGAACTCCAAATCGAGCTGGTATGTATTGCCGTGCACGATATCCGTCATGCTGCGGACTTGAGTTGAACCCGTAGTTCTCTTGACAAGCGCGTTCACCCCCTTCTTCGCGCAGCATTAGCGTTCTTCCAAAGCTCTTTTGGAACGGCTGATCACCTCAGCTATAGGTCGAGTTGAAAGTTCGCATTTCAAACCAAAGGTTGAACTTCAATGCCCTGATTGCGGATCCATCAGCAGCTGCTGCAATGTCTACAGATGCCACTCCCGCTGCGGGTCCTGTGAGATTCCACCGAAAATGTGGCCGTTTCAACGCATGCTATTCGAGGCTCAAGCCAGCTTCTTGTGCGTGTTTGGAGATTAAATTAATCCTTTACCTGAGCTGAATTTATGTTGTGCAGACACGGTCCTCTTCCTGTCATGTGTGAGCATCACGTATTTTTTCTACGTTAGATGCTAGGATATCGTCGCGCTCGTAGTACAGAGTGCCGGGGGCGGATACGCCCCGTCTGCTACACGATCCCTACTATCAACCTCGTGCGTCTCATAATAGCGCCAAGCTTCGTCCCACTTGACATTTCTTTGACATTCAAACTTGAAGCTTACGGTGGCTTCATGCTTCGGGGGAGACGAAATGCTCCAGGATGGTCTCCAGGAAATTGTCGAGACTGTAAGCCTCTATGCCACTATTGAAATTGTGAAAGATCAAGTAACCCCTTGATCCCATCAATTATTGACAATTAATCCTGCTATTCCTCGCTTTGACCTTCCGGTCCGGTATCCCAAACTTCAACGATACGGCTTCTATGAGCACGGCATTCGCCAGTAACCATTAGACCAAGGGCCGACGGCATCCGTCGGTCTCTGTTGACATCACAACAGATGATTTTGTGGACCGCGTCGTCGTTTCCCGCATAATTCAAGGCGAAAGCTGGGATTTCTTCTCCAACTTGGCATTGTTGGCAAACATTTCGTTCTGCCCGCTCATGGAAGTTTGAGACTCATTGATGTGTCACCGAAGAGTTGAAAAGCTGTGTTGTTACTTTTTCGGCTCTGGAGCGTCACATCTTTTGTTTGAAACCACCACCATCACCACCGCAGACACAGATATAGAAGGGATTTCTTCCACGAAAACGTCCCCACAAACAATGGCGCGCAGAAGAGATGAAGTAAGAACGTTTCTGACTCTGTTCGTAAATGCTAACTCTCCGAGTCGCATTTAGCCTCGCACATCCATCGGAGGTAAAAGCTGGTACCCACACTTGCGCCACCGACGGGCCCCGCAAAGTAATATATTGGGTGCGTATCGGATGAATCCCTAAAAAGTTTCGCGAGTCTGACACTCACTATTCAGGGATCACGAAACCCGCGATCAGGCGCCTTGCTCGGCGGGGCGGTGTCAAGCGAACCTCCAAGTTGATCTACGATGATATGCGAGCTATGCTCAAGATATTCCTTCACACCGTCGTGCACGACGCAGTCCAATACACCGAGCACGGCTACAGGTAATTCAGCTTGCTTGAACTGCCACACATAATATGAACTCTTCTCTCAGCTCAACAGTTACTCAGCTAGATGTGGTGTATGCTCTGAAGCGTAACGGACGTACGTTGTACGGATTCGGTATGTAAGGCGTGCAAAACACGAATCAAGCATTTGTGGATCGGAGTCTTGGAAGTTGAGACAGGCACCAAGTGAGTCTGTGCAAAGCGATTTTGCCGCAGCAGTGCCGCAACAGTGCGGCAGTGCAGCACTCAGATTTGCGGCACATGTTGAACTGGGTCGCAACAGTGGTATTTCAAATGTCTTTACATGAACCTTCGTTAGGAGTGTCCAAGCCGCTACTGCTACTTCCGTCTCATCAAGTTGTGCGCACCCATGTTTACGGAAATCATGAAGGACATTGCTGAATCGCCGGATCCACTCAAGAATTCTCCAGTGGTCCTGTCCGCCTGTGATTTATGCCCTGTTCCCCCGAGACAATCGTAGTCTTGCGTGAAGGCAACGAGTTGGGCGAAAAGAGAACATTGAATAGACTTGAACACCATTCCCAGAGTTAAGCCAGCTTCTCATACTTGAAGTGGCAGGAAGCGAAACGCATGGACATTGTTCTCCCGGAGTGAGACGTCTCATGTCAGAGAAAATAAGGCCCAATAAGGAAGTGCAATGCGGTGGTGAGGTGTCCGACAGGATTGCATCTTTTTGATTACTCAAGACCCTGCCGGAGTTACCAATCCAAGCAACCCGGGTGAAATTTGAGCTCATAGTAAAGGTCATAGATTAGAAGATCCCCGAGGTTCTAGCTCTAGCTCATAGATATGAAATGAAGTCTTCGATGTTGATCGCACTACTGGCGATGCGGCACTGAGTCACTCCACCGAGTCGACGTTGGCGCTGGTGTCCTCGTTTCTGGGATTGAGCCAGAGGGTGCGGACGAAGTATGTAACACAGGTGTGCCGGTTTCACACGGGATGGAGCCGCCGCAGCCTTTACCGGGGAGAGGTGTGTTGGCACACGTCCAGGAAGACTATACAAGTGAGAAGTTGAAGCCGGTCGGGGTGAATATAAGCTTACCGATTGCGCCTGCGGAACACCGACAGCTTGATAAGGGTTCACCCCGAGGCATTCCGCCAGCGTGACGAGCTGAAAATCATCAAGGGGTGGAGATTTGGAAAGACGGAGTTTACATTGTAACCATTGCTTTTGAACAGTTTGAGAGCGTAAGGAACAAGAAGGTTGGCGGTAGTTTCTGAAAAGAATGCGATCACAAAGGAATGACGGTGACGAAATGCTTGCTTACCCTCGGTTTCGTGCTGCAAAATCACTGCTTTTTTGGCCTTCGAGTTCACGGCATCGATGTACACGGCCTCGGACTGTGCTGTGGTATTCCCATCCGCATCGCCGGTATCCATGTCCCATAGCGCGAGACTCTGCCCTCGTCCGAACGCAATGTTTTTGACGTTGTCGTTGTAGTAGCCCGATGGCGGGCGCATGAATGCGGGCCTGATACCAATGATGCGGGAAAAGGCCTCCTCCATTCGAAACATCTGATCCTCAATCTCGGATGTCGAGAACGTAGTGAGGTCTGGATGTGACCAGGTGTGGCTCCCTACCATGTGTCCATTCTTGTACACATGCTGCACTGACGCGATACGGTCGGCGGCATAGATACAACCCCAGTTATTTCCGTTCATGAAGAATGTAGCTTTGGCACCGACTGCGGTGAATTGGTCGGCGATGTGTTGAAGGTAGATGTATGGACCGTCGTCCTAGGTAGATATGAGCGTAAATCACGGCAATGGAATGCGTGGACGCACAAATGTCAAAGCAATGTCGTTCGTTTTGGCACACGTCTTATATACTTGCAGACCGCCACGAGATTCCTATTCATCAGTACTATATGAGCGAAGATGGACGCGCATCTGAGAGACGCACCAAGCTGGGATGGCTCCAGACAGCCGAAACCGTCAAAAGTGTGGACAAGATGAGATGTATCGACATGGGGGCTATGAACGAAGGGGATTGTGTCAGGTCCAGTAAGTATAAGGGGCTGGATTTATAAAGCCGTTGACTAGGTGCATTTAAGGTGGGCACAGAATACGCCGCGGTGCGTTAGTCCCGCGGCTGAGCCGCATCCTCGACGGAAATTTCTAGCAAACCCGCGAAGCGCGGCAAGCTTCCAATTCACGGACCGCCGATAAGACCGCAAGGCAGAGAGACAAGCAGATAGATAATGGAGAGGGTTTCGAGTTGTGTAAACGAAGCATCAGCAACGGATGCACGAAAGGACCGGTCGCGATATGGTGCGGCGGCCTGCGGCTCGCTGTATGGGCAAGAATCTTGCTTTCATGCTTTTTGACTGACACCAGAACCAAGAAGAGGTTTGAAGGGTGCGGAACGACGGCGAACCAGACGCAGCGAAGTGAGGACGGTCCAAGGACAAATGGGCCCGGGTGAAGCAAAAAGAGGAAGACACTGACAGCGGCACTGCCACTGATTACGAGTTCAACTCCGATGATCTGATCCAGAGCGGGTGGTTGAATCTGGAATCTGGATTGAGAGGTTAAGAGGGGAATATCGGAGATCATGCTCGGACATTCGTCATGCATTATCCCCAAATTTCAACAATAGCGTAAGTTGTACTTAAGTAGTTTCATACGTGTGTCTTATGTGCGACAAACACGACTATGTTTTCTATTTGATGAACCGGACAGTTGAGGTTTTCTAGTGTGCCCAGAATTTTTCGATGAGCTGCATTCGAGTTCATTGAGGCGACTTGATTCCCCAGATTTATGTACTTCGGGGTTGCTGCCTTGTTGACCCATCATATTCTGCGAAGATGGAATATAATATATTTGATAAGTTCACGAGCCCCGTTGAATTTAATCAACCCGGCTGGGATACGGGACCAAATCAACCAACTATAAAATAGCCATTAACCCGATTCTGTCCCGGGTGTTCTGGTATTGAAGTGTTACCATGGTCTCGGCCGGTACGAAAGCAAAGGCGGGAATCGCCAAGGAATCGCAACATACCACCTGCAATGAACTTGCAGTTCGCCGTGAGATGTATCCAAGCCCATTGACTCTTGCATTATTACCAGAATGCATTTAACTCGACGGAGAATGGAGCGGGCCAAGTTTAATTTAGAATGCCTCTCCGAGTCGTTTCATCAGGAAACACATATTTGTAAGCCATCAACGAGAGCGGGGAGATATTTAAGGGCTGGTGGGTGCTGCATCGCCCACACCA
This sequence comes from Mycena galopus ATCC 62051, assembly GCA_014925785.1. Classification (NCBI taxonomy): domain Eukaryota; kingdom Fungi; phylum Basidiomycota; class Agaricomycetes; order Agaricales; family Mycenaceae; genus Mycena; species Mycena galopus. The sequence goes on from WIQG01000411.1 coordinate 28,342, forward strand.
CTTTCTTTCCATGAAGTTTCTCATTCCCCTCCTCGTCCCATTCTTAGCCCTTGCGGCTGCCAATGTACGCGTCGCGGTCCTCTTGGCGTAACCCCCAACTTAACACACACTCACAGCCCCTTGGCGGCATAGCTGCCCGCGAAGCTGCCGTCGTCGAGGCCCGCGCTGTAGGCTGGGAAGCAAGAATTATCGTCCAAGCTAATGCAACGCTTAGGTCCCACGGAACTGCTTAACCTTGCCTTTCCTCATCTGCACCGGCGGTATCAACCAAGAAATCGCGTGTGGAGAAATACCGTGGTCGTGTCCTGGGGATGGAAAACCGCCTAATACTTCATCTGCCACCTGTGCTGCGGACTGTGTGTGCGAGATCCCGTGTCCGTAAACACAATTATCCCTTTTATTATGACGGGGATCGGCATCCAGAATATTATTGAATCTAGTCTGTATAAGTACCTACCGGAGCCAACGGGCTTCTATCAAAGCCGGATGGCTTGCTTATTTCAAGTTCTCCGCTATGAGCGTGCTGAATGGATAAAGGAAATCTCCGACGTGATCTCCGTTCAGGCACACTTGAATCGCGGGCTTGATGTGCAAAGATGACCGGCAAATATCAATAATTTTAGTCATGCGTTGCCTTATTGATTGATTGACGGAGTTGTAGAGAGAGGCAATTCGAATCTCAAGTTTTGCACGGTATTTCAAGTGGGGCGAAGGAGTCGAATGATCATCCGGGGTTTCTTTGGCGCTGAGACGCAAGGCCTCGCTGCCTGTGGAGACGTCTCACTCAATTACAACTTTCAAGTCCTACACCGTCGAAATGAGACAAGAGAAAGGACAAGGAAGCACACTTGGAGGAGACCGCCTCAATGTAGACCGAAGGCGTTGTGAAGAGTTTTGAGTTCAATCTGAGTTACATTCGGCTCGTCGGCAGACTCGGCACCTGTCTCGGTAACCACTTTTGCGAAATCACCGCAGAACTCCTGCCTGAAATGGGAATTTGATGGGTGGCAGTGTAGCACTGCCCAGAGGCGTTGTCAGCGGCCAACATTTGATGGCCGTTCGCAGCCGCTCTGGCAGCTGCTTTGAAGCTGTTCACCAAGCCCCAAATATTGCTCTTCTTCCTCTTCCTCCATCTTCCCCATCCCACCTAGCGATCTCCATCGACGCTCTGTGATACCATCTCATATTCGAACCAGTTTCACTAACCATATGTCCTCTTTGCCTCAACGGATATTTGCCTTTCTGGCCTCAGTTGCTTTAGCGCCGGCTTCGGGTTCAATCCTCGCTCAACCTATTTTTTTTGATGCCATTTTTTTTTTGTCACAATGCCGCAGCCGTTTTATATGGAGGCTTGTCTTTTCAGACTTGTGGCCCACATTCGGGACCTTGCACAAATACTTATGGTGTTGAGCAGTTTTATTCCGCGCCAACATGTAAGTTTGCGCCAGTACTCAAATGCTTGGCAACGCTGGCCTGCACCTGTCACATGTAAGTAGAGTACATAGATTCAATTAAAATTTGTCATTTCTTGCCAGTGGGCAGGGACTTGCACTACTCACGCGCTCTCCATCGGCATGGCCGGCATTGCTTCGCAGATCAAAATCAAATTTGGCTGTGCTGCACTGCCCCCCATCAAATTACTTTATATGGTATAGGGGTTGCAGCGTTTTGGAAACAAGTCTCGGTAACCCAGCCTTTCTCGTGACAATCCGGACTGCACCGTGATTGACGTCGGAGATCGAAAAAAAAGTGCAGAGATTGTCACTAGAACGTCTGGGGCATTATACGAAGTGCCCCAGACGTTCCGGTGTGATCTCTTTTCATTCTCCGATGTCAATCACGGAGATCGCACCGGAAACGGCTGGGTTACCGAGACAGACTCGGCACTTCTATTTCGTCAGCACGAGATGATGAAGGAATTGATGGCGTGATGGTCCTCGGGCGGCGTAGCTGTACATAAGCTCTACCGATGTCACTTGCCCTATCGCCCCAAAGTTTCTGCAATCCCCACGCAAATAGCATTCCTATCGCGCGGGAAAATATTGCGAAGGCTAACAAGGAAATCCGGGACCTGAGGGCCAGAATTGCAGAGCTCCGCAACTACATCGACGATAACAAACGCATAATTTTCTCCATCAATCGACTTCCTGCAGAAATTCTTTCGTTCATATTTCTCCGCACTATTTTGGCACCTCATGATAGATCGGTGGATATTGATGCCGCAGGTTCATGGCTCATAAGCCGAGTTTGTAAACGGTGGCGCGACATCGTGTTGTGTTCACAGCAGCTGTGGTCGTTTCCGATCATATACCCCATTGCCGACCAATCCATATCTCAATTCAACCTACACCTCTCGAGGTCTGGTAATGCGCGACTTCATCCGGTTGTGACGGGGGCCATTATCGAATGGCGCATCTCTCGAAATTCCTTCGTTCCCTCTTTGCCGGATCACACCGTTGGATCAGTCTCATTTTGGCTCTTGATTGGACTGAGGTGCAGGACCAATTTGCGATTTTGAGGGGAAACGTGGGAGAACTGAAGGAGCTGCAGATCGAGGGAGAGGCTTTTCCGTGTTCCTTTCAGCACAGTTGAAAGGACAAATTTCTGCATGGGAGAAAGGAACACGGAAAGATCCACTTTCCACCTTGGTGGCAGCTGAAAGATGAACTTTCTGCTGTCCTTTCATCGTGATTGAGAGACTTATTTCCTTCTTTCAACTATGCTGAAGGGAGCACAGGAAGCCCCCAGAGGTGGCAACACGCCGATGACCCCGGTCCCATCGACCGCGCCAACCGCGGCACCCGTTCCATGCCCCGAAGACCTTGTAACGGCGGGCGCAGAACCGACTGCGTGCCGTGCAGCCGGCCTTTCTTTGCTCGCCAAATGTTCTTCATTCTGCTGGAAATAAAAGATAAGCCACAATTAGTTCTTTCATCCTACTTTCCACTCTTTTCAAATTACAAATTTCTGACGACCTCACACCGGCAAAAATGTATATTCAGCTCTGCTGAACATGTTGCCGAAAACAATGGTTTCAGGTGCAAAATACATTGAGCTGAGAAGGTAGCTGAGAACAACAGTTTCGGCAAAGATGAATTAGTTGCTGAAATGATGAAATTCAGCAGCATTTTCTGCCATGCCGAATGTAACAGCTTAGGGCGCAAATTTTCACTGTTCGAAACTGAGGCCTAAAGCTGTGTGATCAGTTGGCAAATTCAGCTTGACTGAAAGTAGCAATTTTGATGTTGCTGGAATTGTAGTTGAAAAGGTCAGTTTGCATATTTGGGTGCACCAAAACAATAGAATTCAGCCAAATTAATGGCCCAAAGATATTGTTTCAGCCCAGTCTTCCCGAAATAATGACATTCAGCCATCATTTCAGCCCGGTTTCGCCGAAACAATACTGTTCGGCCATCAATTCGGCTTCGTCGGAACAGCACACAAAACCATTGCTTTCAGCCACAATTTCGGCATTGACTTTTGCTCGAGCTGAAACTGCTGCTGATTTGATAATTTTAAGCCTCATTTTCTGACATGAAAAATTTGCTGCCTAAATTGTTACATTCAGCATGGCAGAAAATGCTACTGAATCTCATTATCTCGGCAACTCATTCACCCTTCCCAAAATTGTTGTTTTTGACCGCATTTCCAGTCCCATTTAGATTGCAACCGAAACCATCAGTCTTGGCAACATGTTCAGCTGCGTTGAATATTCACTTTTGCTGGTGTGCCTTCTATTTGTAACGGAATGACTTTCATTTCACATGATTCAAAGCCAAGATGAATTTGCTTCTTTCAAGTCAAGACAAAGGTACATTTAAAGACCAACATTCTGATGCACTGAAATTGTGTCAGAAAGTTCTGCTTTCAACCAGCCTTTCTACAAGGTTGAAAGGTCTCCTTTTCAGGTGTGAGGGTTTTGAGTTCAATTTGGCTCGGCGGCAGGCACATCGATTTCATCAGCCGGAGATGATGAAAGAATTGATGGAGGGGTCCTCGGTGGCTGTACATAAGCTGCCTTCACCATCAATGTCACTTGGCCTATCGCCCCAAAGTTTCTGCAATCCTCCCGCAAATAGTGTTCCTATTGCTCGGGAAAATATTGCGAAGGCAAACAAGGAAATGCAGGACCTGAGGGCCAGAATTGTGGAGCTCCATGACTACATCACTGATAACAAGCGCATAATTTGCTTCATCAATCGCCTTCCTGCAGAAATTCTTTTTCTCATATTTCGCTGCACTATCGTGGCACCACATTGTCGCCCGCAAGATATCACTACGGAAGGTGCCTGGCTCGTAAACCAAGTTTGTAGAAGGTGGCGCGACGTCGCGTTATCCTCACAGCAGTTGTGGTCGTTTCCCACCATATACCCCATTGCCAACCAATCCGTCTCCCAATTCAACCTCCAACTTTCGAGGTCCGGCAATGCACATCTTCATCCTCTTTTGACGGGAGGTCGTGATCTGGCGCATCTTTCAAAACTCCTTGGTTCCCACTTGGCCAGATCCTCCCACCGCTGGATCAGTCTCATTTTTGCTCTGGATTGGACCAAGATGCAGGACCAATTTGCTTTTTTGAGGGGGAATGTGGGGGAACTAGAGGAGCTGCAAATCGAAGGCTGGTGGGATATACCAAAGACACTCACCGAAAATGATCGGTTGAAAGTCTTTGCAATTGCCCCCCGTCTCCGGAAATTAATCGTCAGGGACGTGTGCGAGCCCGCCATCTCACTCGTTCTTCCATGGCATCAGCTTACACACTACCGGGCCATCTGCAATGCACACGAGCATCTCTCCATCCTGCGTCTCTGCCCCAACCTTGTCTCCGCACACCTGGCATTCTTGAATGTCCCATCCCTCTCCGTGGATGATGCGCAGGGAATGGTGTACCTCCCGCACCTTTTGCGCCTCAACTTGGGGGACTCAGAATTCCTGTGCATTCTGTCGCTGCCAAAATTGCGCGAAATTACCATGCAGAACGCCCCAGAAGGCGATGCCTTCCTCCCGCTTCTCGGTCTCATTCGCTGCGATCATCCCCCCTTGGTATCAATTACCTCCGTTCACGCCGCACTTGTGACCTCCACCCTTGTCTCCGTGGTCCGTGAGAACCCAATGATCGAAATGCTGCGCCTCCAGATTCACCGTAGCGACACCGCTGATAAGCCGTGAAAGCAGCCACACGTGAAACGCAGCTATTTTGCGATTTTCAGTATAAACAATCACGCAGACATCCCGAGAAGCTTCCGCGACGCCTCGCGCAGAGAGCTACCAGTCATATAGCTAGAGTCGCGCTCACATGGAGACGATCTCGAATAACCAGACAGTACCTAGGAACCCGCCTAGAAGCGCTGACGCTGACTTGGACTACAGAGGAGTTAGAAGGAATCTATATTTGGCAATCGCGGACGGAACTCAGTGGTCGCGACCACCTCCAGAGACACTTTGTTTGTCGTGGCATTCCTGGAATTAGCGGACGTGTGTGTCACATGCAAGCGGAGGGCTCTGAGAACGGAAATGCGGCGAATACCCCGAACGGCTATAGCTCCGAGGTCCATGCAGATCCGGAGTATGACCAAGATGAATTAGGTGACCAATGCCAAAGCGCGCTCCAGGTGGAGCTGTCCGATCAAAGATGGCAACAGCCAAAGCGCGATCAATATAGTTGAACCGCGAGAGTTTGACAGTGCCCGCGAACCGTATAAGTCGCTCGCGAAGAGACCCCGACCTCAGTAGGAGAATCTGAATAGGGCTAGGACGAAGAAGAGACGCGTCTAGACAAGAACGTCGCCCGAGCTGCGAGTCGCGGACCCAGCATTATCACCAAGATACCATAATATTTCAACTTCGATTGATCGAGTCTGAACCGGTGTTCGATCTACCGGTATAGGGAGCCAATAGCGTTATTCGAGCAGGGATTTCGAGTCAGATTTCACAGATAAACGGACCAGTGTATATAATATTATTTAGTCATCGCGATAAGAGAATAGTATAAAAGAGCAGGCAGTTTAGCAGTACAGTAGCAGACCCCGCCTCTAGACACAGCAGTGTTGTAGATAGGTTTGGCCTGAGAGCTCAGTAGCCCAGCGCGACTGTTCTTTCACCTGATATAAAGTGACTTGTGGTTTGGATTAATATCCGTGTGGACTTGTGAACCTGAACTGTGGAATTGTGTCTGTGAACGTGTCTGTGGCCTGTGTCTTGTGTTTGTCTTGTCATTGTGTCTGTGAATGTGTTCTTGTGTGTCCTGTTTCCTGTGTTCTGTGTCCCTGTGTCCGCGAACCATCGTTGTGAGCTTGTTAAGCCAACGTGTTAGCACAACCCTGTTCCTCGGAACAAACCATGCCAGACCTTCGAGTCTGTTTCTTATACTAAGCAACCTACGTTCATCCGTGAACAAAGGAAAGTGCTCCTCGAACCAACAAAACGCACCACACTCAACTACGAGACTCTCTCGAACGGTTGAAACCTGCACGCACTTGGCTATTTGACCTAATACTTGGTCTACACCCCTGAACTTAAACTATCATTCCACCTCATAATGTGCCGGTTTCGCAAAAAGCTCCGGGTGTACCCAGGGGGCCTTTCGCGAAATCCTTCGGGTAACCTTATAGGGTAACCGACGGGTCGTGTTTGCCTCAGAGCGTTATGCCCGGCATTCCGGCGCCTCAACACACCATCAGAGGTCCTCACGGCGATCAAAAGGTGGATTGCGGCGGCCCGCGGGACAAATGTCCTAATTAGGTACAGCTTAATTAAATATTCACGCAAATTACAGTGCAGCACCCGCCCCTCCTGCCTGCACCAATATGCGCGATCCACTATTCGCATGGCAACCGTCGCCTGCCCCGCCCGGGAAAATGGCGTGCACGCGGGTCGAGCTTGTGCGTTACGGGCTCAGCGCCCTCCCCTCACTTCCACTCCGTGTGTTCGCGCCGCGTAGCGCACCTGCAGACACCACACGCCGACGCCACACGGTCCCCGCCCCGCCTTATTCTTCGTCCATCCCACCTCCCGAGATGAAGTCGTTGTCGGCGACTTCATCCCCGTGCAAGTCCTCCAGCTCCTCCTCCTCCCCATCCTGGATCTCCTCCTCTACCCATTCGTCATCGCAAACCATCCTCCACCTTTTCCTATGCCCTCTCCTCTGCTCTGTCATTGAGATGGTGATCCGAGCCGCGATATCGCGCAGTCGTGCTGCCTGCTTCAAGGCGTACGCAACCGCCCCCTCCGCGCAATCGAAGCTCCATGGGACTCCCTGGACCTGTCAGGGGAACCACCCGTCCATCCGTCCGTCCGTCCGTCCGTCCGTCCGTCCGGCTTCGGCCCATCGCACCGCCCCACTTCCTCGTCCGATCCTTCGTCCGGCCTCGTCCGTCCATCCGTCCTCGCCCGACCATCCGGCCTTCGGTCCTATGCCCCAGCCTACGCCTCCATCTGGAACGTCGTCCTCCGTCCCTCCGGACTCCGTCCCCCCCCGACCCCCCGCGTCCGGTCGCTCTCACTGGCACGTGCTATGCGATCAAGCTCGAGACCACTGCCGATCGATCCGGACACGTGCTACTGGCTAGTACCTACAAAAACCTCGCCTAGCGTGGGAATCCTTATCCTTTCTTCTCTTCGGATTCTCCCGCTAGGTGCGTATTCTAGAAACCTGTATTTAGTACTGTCAATTGCCCCCAATCCTCCCACTCTTCTGCACCCACGGGAACCGCCTTCGCCCGCTCCACCCATTCACGCGCATGGAATTCCAACGTTACTCCTGCTCGTCGTACTTCTTCTCGGACCAACTGAACCTCTTCGGCCCATCGCTTCACGCGCGCATACGCTTTGCTCCATTCGACCCTTAAAACTGCAGTATTCCTTATAAGCGTGAGTCCAGGTCAAAGAGTATTGCTCGGACTAACCTTCGTCCAAGTCAGCGTCCGTCCCAGTAGTCCCCACTACCGTCCAAATCCATGACACCGTCCGTACGCTTTTGTCCCCTCAGGCCCGTCCCACCTCCTCCTCTTCGGTCAATGGCGGTAATTCGCCTTCCCGTCGCAAATCATCCTCCTGCTTCCTCCGCCGCTCCTCTTGCTCAGCGCGCTTTTTGGCGGTGCTCGTGAGTTCTTCGGCATCCTCCATGCAGCGGATATCCTCCTTCCGCAATGCCTGCCACCCAACCTTCGTCAAATCCCCATCCGCCAACCGGCATCTTGCTTCCTGAGCCATCTGGTATTTTTCTGAGTGCAGCCTAATCTTGCACTCGTTTCTCTCCACAATCCATTGCGCCCGAGTGTTTGCTCCTTGATGGCGGGCTTGCAGCTCCTTGTACGTCAACAACCGCGATTTGACGTGTAGCTTGTCACGTAATTTCACCAGCGATGTTGAGCACTGCGCATCACGCAGCGCGTTTTCGATCTCGGCTAGCATCTTGATTGACCCTACCGCCCTCTGCGCAGCCATCAGTGCCAATGGTAAATACAGTGGGACCTCCTCGGGCTGCTCCTGCTCGGGCGTGTCCTTCCGTTGTCCCAATGCTACGAGGGCGATGAGTGTGTATGTTGCTTGCAGGTTGCGCAACCGCTGGATACTGCGATTGAGCCCGCGCCTCAAGGCGATCACATCAATTTCTTGGGCGGTCGTCCCTGCTTTTTTGCGTTGCACCTGGACTCACACTCGTCGCTTTCGGAACATGGTCAGTACTAGTTCGGTGGACTTTAAACACCAGCCACTTACTGCTCATTTTCCACCTCCAGGCCGGCGGCAACGAACGAACTCGGGCTCACGGAGTGAATCCCAGGTACACCATTCAGCACACGCTCCGTGTCTTCTTTCTCTAGCCCCAGGAGCACGTCTTTCTCCGTTATTCCTATGAACACCGTCAGTTTCCCGTTCTGGAGACGCATCCACAAAGACGTACCTCGGATCAGCATCGAGTAAGGGTTCTTGTTCCTTACGGGATCCGCCTCATAATCCTCCACCATTTTCCACCAGGCTGGGACTCGTTCTTTTTGCTGGACGGAGAATTCGGTGAACGCGTGCATTTGGTCCACGTATTCCGGTTCGCGTGGTCCGCCTTCGTTCTTAATTGCTCTCCTGTAACCGTGTCATCATTAGCATATGATAAATTTCCTGCAACCATTGAGCCACGCACCGAGATTAACGATCTTTTGCCAGTTCCACGACCCCCAATGGCCATTCAGGGTGTCCTCTCTCGAGCCCGGCCCCATCTCGCGCGTGCTTGTCCCAACTCCGCTGATATGTGCCCACGGCCGCTCGATCCCTTCCCCGTCCGTCTGGGTGCTCCCCGGGATGACGTTGAGGGAATATTCTTCTTGACAAGGGATCAGGTGGCCTTTGATGTGCATTTTCAGGATAGCGAAGGCACAGAACTTTATGATGACGCTGAGTCGCGAATGCGCCGGAATCTCCTTCAGGCATTTCGCCCACTGGCAGACGATGTCGTAAGAAATGATTCGCAGGAGCCGAGGATGGTGGTGAAGGATAATCCGCGCGAATATCCAATCCATATTAGCGTACCTAAACAGATGCATTACTCAGCGATATTCATGCTGCGAAAAGAGACTGTGTACCTCTCCCCCTTTTGCAGATCGCTGATGCTGTTCGGCTGCACGAACTCGTGTCGCGCACACACGCCCATGCCAACGCCGGGGGTGCTGTAGCTCCGCGAGAATTTCATGTTAGCGTAATCAAGTGCCGCCAACCTGCTGCAGGTGCTCATCTGCTCAGGATATCAGCCGCGCTTCAAATACAATATTCAAGCGTCCTGCGTACCTCGTTTTGATCTGTGACTGTGAGCAGGTACTCACGGTACGGCCCAGTTTCCACCATGTAAGACCAGCCCGCGCCCAGAGACGGGTCTTTGTGCTCACTCGAAACAAGCCGGTGTTTCAGACGAAAACAAGCATCCAGCGCCAGAAACAAGACATGAAGAAATCTGAGGAGGAAAACCGTCAGCCATCACCGAAATGGAAGTTCCCAAGGAGGACTTACTTGTTCTGCGGCGGTGAATTCTCCCAGTCATCAGATAAATTAACCCCCGGCTGCGGGCAGCACGGGCAGCGCACCACGAGCTCCCCCTGCGTTGTTCCCATCACCCCCGACTTTGCATGACCGCGTCCTGCCCGCTTCAGCATCAGAAGGTGGGAGTATTCCCGCACCATGCGCAAGAACGCTTGATATCGATTTGGAGGTTTCACTCCCGTATTGTTCGTCATTTTCTTCAAGACCGAGTAGAAATCGTACATAGTTGTTTTGGCTTGATACGTTTGTAGAAGGAAATGGTCGAGAACTTCGTTCGTCGCACACGTTCGGGGTTTGTCGTCAGTGGTAGGAAACCATCCTGCCCGTTGGAGTTGCTCCTCAAAAGCCCCAGCCTGAGAACGCCCCTCGCAATCGCAAGCATCGACCGCCATGATGTGGATGCCGTTGGTGTGAAGGACGACAAAATGCATGTGGAGAGGGTAAGGCTCAGAGCAGCGTTGGCCGGGCGGGTGACCGAGCTGAACGCGCAAACCTAGCGCCTTCAGACTTGAGCCCTCGAAAAATTGACCATTCCATCGCTAGGGCTGATTTTAGCAATAGCAACACGGTCAAGGCGTAAACGAAAAAGAGACGGGGTACGTACCTCGATCATATGCAAAGGCACTCGCAAATGGCACCCCACCATGCAGTCCGCGCAGAGTACCTCATCACCAAAGCATGTCTTGCAGCGAAAAATCTGGGGGTCATCTGGATTGGAAGGGGATTTGCAGTGAGCGCATTGCGAGGCTCCAAGCGGCCATATGCATCCCTCGCGATGCAAGAGATTAGTGAGATATGTGTCACGGAGACCTCGGAATTGGTGTAACGCGGCATCCTGTCAAGACCAAAATCAGAAATTTATTCATCAAGTCAATAAAATTGCCCGCTGAGCTCACTTACAGAGGGTTTGTTGCGGTTAGAGGGACACGCTGGAGCAGGTTCAGGGGGCTGTGCAGGATCCAAGTCGAAACCCATTTCATAACAATCTGACGCGTCAAACGCGTCCGACATTTCATTGGCGATGAAGACGGGAGCTGGGGCTGGGCACGTCAGGCCTGCGTGGTGCCGTTTCACGGGAGATGGTGGGTCAATGACCACCTCGTCGCAGTATCTGCGATGGTTATCTTGAGAGGCCCGGTCCACAAACGTGGTAATCGGGTTTTCAGAGGAATCACCTGTGATCTTGGCTATGGAAAATGTAGCCGTGTGGGAGTGAACCTCCGGAAGTGGAACGCTGACAGTTTGGCGTCGCCCTTTGGCCCTTTGTCGCGACATTGCTCGTCTTTTCTTGCGCTGTGGACGCCAGCCCTTCTTCGACTCCTTGCCTCTCGGGATACTTACTCTCTCATTACGAATTACACTTATTAGTCTCAAAGAGCTATCTTATCTACGATATTTCGAACTCAACCTCGACCTCAAAACGGCGCCATTCTCGCTCATTGGGCCACTTGATTTCGGTTCTCTGTGGTTTCTCTCAATTGTAGGTTCTTGGCTTGGGGAATCCGTGTGCCGAAAATATGTCTTGGTCCGTTTGGACTAAAGCATCATCCTAGCCCCTATGTCACTGACTTGGCCCCGATTCAGCGCCAAGCGATGCACACTTGATCGCTGTGTATCCAGACTGCCCCCGATATCCAACGAGCCACGGAGGGCTCTTGTGCTACCAAATGTATGTCAAGCCCACTGGCTCCCAAGAGCATTCAGCTGATTTTAACATATCCCGACGTCGCAGCCTCAAAATCGTCAGTGCACTAAATCCTTTGGGAAGGAGATCTCACAAGGCATTCTCGCAGTGCGTACACCTTCCTCAAACGGTTCGGGCCTTTATATAAATTGATATCTGGTGTTTACAGCGCTGTTTAGGGTGAAAGGTTTTCCTCAATTTCGACTGGTGTGTACGTTCTAGTAACACCATTGGACGCTCCCAAACACTCGAAAAGGGATCATGAACAGCCCCCGACCAAAATTGAGTGCGATGGTGGGGAGTGCGCAAGCCCAAGAGCCAGATGGTGAGCAGTCACGTACCTCACCACCCCCGAAATCACGTACTCGCCATGAATGTATTATTTCTTTGTGCGTCCCAAACCTATCCTGGCCAATCCCAATCGGCAGTTATCGTTCAATATCGTCTCCGACGTCAATTTATTTTTTCCAGATTTTTCGGGAGGATAGGGATGATGAGGGCAATCTTGGGTGCGCTTGATACTCAAATCCAGGCATTTGAGCCAAGATCGCACTACAACTTTGACCCTAACTTCGACCATCTCACCACCTCGATGTCGCAAAATCTTGAAATCTCCAATTCCCTGTGCGTTCTCGGCCTGTGCCAACCCAGGAATTGGTTCATTAATGATTTTAATCCAGGGCTGCGTCCAAAAATCGTGACGACACCGCTGATAAGGAGTATCTCAAGCGCAAATCCAGTCGCCAATCGTCGGCTCGTTATCGTCTGCAGTGCGGCTCTGACATTCCATCTCTTATGTCGCTCATACATCTGCATTGACAGCCACTGCGAGGAGTTGCTCGAGGCCGAAAGATTGCACGCTGATCTCAAAACCACCAAAGACCCCAAAGCCATCGCCCTTGCCCGTCAAAGGGCGCGAGAGGCCAGCGCTCAGTATCGGAAACGGTACGTCTCGGTATACGACCCTTGCCTTCTTTCGGGCTCCTCATACTTATATGTAGAAACCGTGAGGCCCTCACCCTCAAACAGCGCGAAGTCCGCAGGCGCAAATTCGTGGTGAAACACGGCTACCGCAAGTTCTTCCTCAGAGCTCTTGAGGCAGGTGCGAGCTTGGTACGCGGCTAGGCCCAACACCACGTCGTGAAGCAGTAGTAGGCGGCGTGTCTAGTTTTTGTGGGACGTCGGCGTTGCCGACCTAGTAGGCGTGTATTTTTTGTGTGTCGAATCCCTCCTCACTTTGAAACCCACAAATGCCCCCAGATCCCTACACGCTATTCCACCTTTCTTGAATAAAACATATTTCGTTGCGATAAATGCTACTCTCCAGAAAAAAAAAATTGAGTGATGTGATCATAGGTGGCAGCAGGGTGGCAGTGTCAATTCGGTTCTTGCCCTCTACATCCATGTCACAACCCCTCGCCGACCTCCAGCGGGGAGAGCGCCTACCTAACATCAACTTTATATTCTTGCCGCCTCTCTGTTTATCGTTGCGTTATGAGTCGACATCGTGTCCGGCTCGGCGTCGTCTTTGTACCGACACTAGCAGCAACGAACACTTCTGGGAGACAAAGCAGACCCAGGCCCTCCAGGAGATAGAGTTGCTAGAGTTCGCCATGCCTCACCTCAGCCCAAACCCTCAGCCCTTCCATGGGACTCTTCCGTTTTACCTAAATTCGCGCCACAGCTCGTTACTTAGGCGAACGCCGACGCAAGTGCCGCCCTCCCATCCTTTCCTTCCACTCTTATCATCTGTGTATCCACCTATTTGCCCTTTCGCCATCCTCGAGTTGAACATGCCTTGTATCCCCCCATACTATCTGTGCCCTGGTCACGAAAGCCAGGATTGTCACGACCGTAGCGCTCAATGTGTGTACTACGTCATCTTTTCTGGGAGGGTTAGAGGGATTTATTCTAACTCGTACGTCTATCGTTTGGCCCATATCATGTTGTTTGCCACATATTGACTATCTTTTGACTGCAGGTGGATAGCGAGGGTGCAGACGGAGGGCTACACCAACTCCATGCAAAAGGGTTTCCGCACTTGGAATGAAGCTGAAGAATGGTGGCGCGCCCGGTGCATCGAGAAACACGGGGATATCTGTCCAGACTTTGAGCCAGTGCAGTTCACCCTGCACGTACCCTCCTCGACCCACCCCTCGTCGAACCCGTGCTCGTACAGCAGCCCTGGTCAGTACCCCGCTGCGCCCGCACGCGCTGCCCCTCCTGCTCCCGTCATCCTGACTACAGCCCCCTCGCCCTTCTGCACCCCATCCGTTAGCACTGGGTCGTCCTCCACCTCCCTCAAGGCGTCGATGAGCCCGCTCACCCCCACGCCCATCAAAACGGAGCCCGCGAGCCCGACCCCGACCATTCAAAGGGAGGCGACGAGCCTGACGCTGCATCTAACCGCCCCGAACCGCATTACGCCGTTGACCCACGTGCATCTCACCGCCTCGGGCCGCGTCCACCCCACCCAGGCTGGCGCGGCCCCTGCCGATGCTGCCGTCAACCCTGTGACGCCTCGTACCCATGGCAACGCTGTGAATCCCGCTCCTTCGGTCATGGTTACCCCGGCCGCCGACGCGCCTGCCCCTGTCCCCGGCCCGGCCCCGGAGGTGCCCATGTACGGTATCCGGGGCGTCGCGGTGTTCTACCACTCACACACGGAGGCCAGGGTGGCAGCGGCGAGCCTCGGGTTGGTCAACCCGAAGATCATGGTGTCCAGCAACACGTCGAAGCTTGAGGCGTGGATGCTTGGCAAGCCGTTCGTCGGGGAGGACAACTAGGGTTTCCTTTTTCCGTGGCTGTATTTTTTGGTGCTCACGCTGCTGGTGTCGCTGTCGTCCGTCTGTTGCTGATATTGTTTTGTTACAATCTTGCTGTTTGTATTGTGCACGCTCATTGGACTACATATCGCGTCTTGGACTACCTACCCCACACCCACATCCATTTGTTGTATTGTTTTGGACCATGGCTATTCGCTACGTCTTCATACCCTACTGCTTCGATATATACCTTTACTGATCTTGATATTACTTTGGTATAACCTCGTTACTTTGTAGTATAACTTGTTTTTGTATTATTTGTTAGGTTTCTGTAATTGCAATTCTCGTTCGTGTATGCGCTTTCACGAGTAAGAATCAAACAAATGAATATAAGTCGAATGGCCATCAAAAGATAAACAAATGCAAAGGCTTCGGCTTTGTGTACTATTCGCGCTATTCGACATCTCACCACGTGCCCATCTCCCTTGCCCTATCTATGTCAAAATCCAAATCCGAAAAAAAGGACGTGTCGGAGCACGCGCCGGACAGTCCTCGGAAAAAAAGGGGCAAGCAAGGGGGCAAGCCAGTGACTTCAAAGGGACGTGCTTGGAGTTCTTGACGCAAAAGATCCCAGAGTATATCGCCGTGTCGAAGATCAAGAAAGGCAGGGAGTCCAAGACGGATGGCCTACAGGCTTTCTGGACGGCGTTTTTTGAAGAGTACTGGAAGAAATTTCCCTGGGACCTGCCATTCGATGAGGAGCCAGATCCTGATGCTGTACCACCACCTCCGCCTCAGACTGCCGACGAGGCATTCACATTACTGGGTCTCAATCTCACTGAAGAGGAAGCTACTAGAAAAGCCAAGATTCAAAAGGACATGAAAGGCGTACGTACAATACAGGCATTGTGGTGGTGAAATTGTGTACTGATTACCTGGCGCTGCACGCAGAAAGTAAAGTGTTGGTTTTCCAGGCAGCGCCCAGGCCGGATGGGCATGCATGGGAACCCTTACTTCGCCTACCTCGCAAACCTCCGTCGCGATGAGACTGACGGGCCGCCAAAGCGCCCAAGCGACTATCAATTCTATATGCACCACCCCGACTTCAAAGAGGCGGTAGACGAGCGCTTCGAGAACGAGTGTGGGGACGACACAAAATCCCGGAAAATATCTGTGCGCTGCCGTATCGCGAGGGAATTATTCGAAAGGGGGTCGGAAGACATGCAGAAAAGAATCAAGAAAGAATGCGATGACGCTCACACGGAAAATTTGGAGGCGTACAAGGATACTGAGGAGGGGCTTCCCTTGGTTGAGCCTGATGTCCAGCGAGAGTAAGTGTCCACGATACAATGAATGGAGCATGAGCTGACAGTACCTCAGATGCCGTGATAATTTCCTGGCAATAGTACAGCCGCTGCTCGCCGGTTTACGCGCGTACACGGGGCTCACGCTAAAGATAATCGGGGGGTGCATCAACGAGGAGACAAAAGTCTTTGAGACAATGAGGTATGTTGTTATGAACCGACTTTTCCTTTCGGGTTCTAGAACCCAAACAGTTCCAACAACCCGATCATTGATCAGATCAACTATCTGATCAATCGAACTACGAGTTCCTTTCCGAGACTTCAATCGGTTCCCCGACGTAACGGGTTACTGATCACCCCTTTACACTCATATACCCCTGCATTTATCTTTCATTTACCCTATCTGTTATGATCTGACATGGTACCTTAGCTACGGCCCCTAGGCCCTATAGCATATAATCTGTAACTATTTTCCCTGTACTTTACACTATTCTAGTCTAAACTCCAGACTTATTCGTTGGACCTCATCATGCTTCAGTCGCCCTCGTCACCATAGAACCCGGAATCTGCTCTGTGCTGACAAAAGAATAGTGTCTCTACACGGCGAACCCGACTGGACGTAACACGATGAGCAGAGAATTCGTGCTCCCTATGATGGAGCACTTTGGCACCTTGTCAGGCAACGAGAGGGATGGCCTTCTGCTACAGGCCCTTCAACATGTGGGAGGGCAGTTTGGGACGATGAAGGAGGAGCTAGGGCTTCTGCGAGGGGATAACCGGTCGCTGCGCGAAGACAATCAGAAGGCCAGCAGGCTCCTGCATGACGCTCTCACAGCCTTGGGAAAAGCCTCGGCAGGGGGGCCCAAGGACGCCAAGAACACGAAGACCGTGTGCGTCGCGGCCCCGACTCCATTTAAGGGGGACTCCGAGTTAGTGGACTCCTACCTGGCGGAGTGCTGGTTGCACTTCCTGGACAACCCGACGTATGAGAAAGACAGCGCGAAAATCACCTTCGTCCTGTCCTATATGAAGGAAGGATCGGCGGCCGTGTGGGCCAACAACGTTGTGCAGGCCATGCGTAACCCGAAGGAACCCGGCACTAAACTCTACGAAGACTATGAGGAGTTCGAGAAAAACCTCATTGATGCCTTCAAAGGAGGGGCACAGGTGGAGATTGCACAGGCTAAAATCGAGAAGCTGCGCCAGAACGTGGGGACAGCCACGGAGTATTTTACCCTCCTGGACACCTACAACAATACGGCTGGTTACGACAAGACCACCCTTATCCGGCTTCTCAAGCAGGGTATCCAGAAACCGGTCCTACAAGCTGTCTATGGACAGGCTACACTACCCATCACCTATGCCGGTTGGAAGGTTGCAGTCATCAAGCACGACGGTTTGCGTCACGCCTTCCATGTTATGGATGGCGCCCTCCGCGACCGCCCTATTCCGGTGCCAAGGGTACAGCAGAACCAGAACCAGAACCCGGGGAATTTCTTCCGCAGGAACGAGCATTGCACCCCTCCCGCAAACCCACCAGCAGGCGCTCCCGCACCCCCAGCTACCACGGGTGTAGCCCCGGCTGCAGGACCCACACCTATGGATATAGACCGCGCGGTTAGCAGGAAGCCGGTCCCGAAGTGTTACCAGTGTGGGGAACCTGGGCATCTGGCTAGGAACTGTACCACCAGAGGACCCACCAATCCACAGTTCCGCGCCTTGGTAGTGGAAATGATACAAGAACAGCTCGGGAAGGAGGATTTTCCCAACGAATCCGAGTGAAGACTGTGCCCTCGGATTCTTGTATACCCCCCACACCTGTAACGGCTTCGAAGAATTCATTCTCTGTTTTAACTATCGAAGAACCCGGCGTGGAGGAAGACACAGTGGAGATTGAGGTTGAGAGTGAGGGAGCCACTCCTCCCTCTGACTCTATGCAAAGGGGGAAGAGACCCCGGAAGCCCGAGCGGGAGAAAGCGGAATGGCGCAGACTCCCCCTCGGAAGCACGCGTCGTGTTGCAACCTGGGCTCGCACACAAGACTGGAAGGCTAGGGAAATTATTACGAACTGGACGCACCCAGCTCGGAGGCAGGAAATAAACGACGAAATGGTTGAGGAAATACACACGGCTTACTTCCCCGATGTTCTGGATCTCCTGGACAATTTGAAGAACCCGCCACAATATGTTCGGGCCACTGGAAACTCTATGATGCTCCCAATGACCCTGGAAGGACTAAATAACCTGAAAGGCTATACAGTTGCCGGGTTAGTGGACAGCGGGGCAACCAATGGGTTTATTAGCCAGCGGTTCGTGGAGGAACATGGTTTGGAGGTTGAACCTCTGTCTGTCGCCGTCCCGGTCTACAACGCGGACTACACCCTGAACAAAGGAGGCCGTATCACACACGTTGCACGCATGCGACTCCGAGTTCAGGACCACGCCGAGGTGTTCTTGTTTGCGGTAACGGACACCGGAAAAAGCGACGTAATCATCGGGTTCAACTGGCTGAAACAACACAACCCGGAGATAGATTGGCAGAAACAAACCCTACGGTTCTCCCAGTGTCCTCCTGCCTGCAAACACGCTCGGTTGTGGGAAGAATGGGAAGAAGAGGACAACGCCGAGGTAGAAGAGGGGGACCGAATCTTCGTAACTAAGATGTATCCCGATGACATCGCGGACGGACGGGACACCGAACACCTTCGCGCCATGGGTAGCGTGGCTACCAAGTTGGCGGCTGCCGCGCATGAGGCCAAAACCTCCAAGACCCTAGAAGAAAGCGTCCCCGCTCACTACCTGGAAGGATTCCGAAGCGTCTTCGAGAAAAAGGATTTCGACAAACTTCCAGAGTGCTGCAAATGGGATCATGCGATCGAATTGAAACCCGGTGCGGAACCCATAAAAGGGCAAAGCATTCCTCTGTCGGTTCCCGATGAAACGGTTGCCGCTGGCCCAAGGTTGAAATGAAGTAGTGCAGTAGTCCGACGAGCTGAGTGCCAGATGATAGAATGCGACCGTGTTCTGGATGGGAAAATCCAGAACACCCAAACTAAACATCAACCACACCTAACCAATCTACCACAACCACATCCATGTTCTACCAAGGAGCACAGTCGAGTTATGGGTCTTTGTGTGCCGATAGAAGATACACGGGAGCCAAGCTGACCATCCACGCTGCTCTTGCAACAAAAATCCAGAAAACCCGCAGGCAAACACAAGTTCAAGAGTTTACAGCTCTTCAACTTTGGACCCACTACTTCAGAAGCCACAAATCGCAACATGTCCCAGGTTTGTACACAGACAAGGTTCAATTTATAGTTTTGCAACTCTGGGTCACCCACTCCAACCTCGGTTAAGAGCAGTGAACCAAATTGATACGCAACACGCAACAAATCCGGAACACACACTCACAACACGGTAGGACTACAGCCTTTAAACCCGTCTGCTACGTTGAATACAAATCCGGAACACACACTCACAGCACGGTAGGACTACTGCCTTTAAACCCGTCTGCTATGTCGCAACACACAAGGGAAAATCCAGAATAAAGCTGATTGATTGATTATAACTTGAAAATACAAGCAGGTCCTTTCAGACTAGCCTCGATGAATCAAGCCGGAAGCCCCGCCCTTCTTTACTCGCTGGAGAGACCATCAGTCATCTCCGCATTCAGCGTCCGGGTAGGGGCTCCGTGCTGTCTTCCTACAGACTGTGCTCCTTATATACTGTACAATTTAATCTATTATTAACTACTGAATTGAATGAGTCAAAGTGTTCCCCTGAATGTCATATGTGTTGCCTGTTCCTGTAACTAATTCGATCGGTGAGCTATTCTTGGAACCCAGTTCGTGAACTTTGCGGTTTTCCCTTCTGGATGACCAGCTACTGAAGAACTTGGAGTCTTGCCCTTGCCAGGGACACCCTGTACTTCTCAGTAGCTGTCAGGGGAACCGCCCGTCCGTCCGTCCATCCGTCCGTCCGTCCGGCTCCGGCCCATCGCACTGCCCCGCTTCCTCGTCCGATCCTTCGTCCGGCCTCCGGACTCGCACCCCAGCCTGCGCCTCCATCCGGAACGTCACCTCCCGTCCCTCCGGACTCTGTTCCCTTCCGTCCGTCCGGCCGCTCTCACTGGCACGTGCTGTGTGATCAAGCTCGAGACCTCTGCCGATCCCTCCGGACACGTGCTACTGGCTAGTACTTAAAAAACCTCGCCTAGCGTGAGAATCCTCATCCTTTCTTCTCTTCGGATTCTCCCGCTAGGTGCGTATTCTAGAAACCTGTATTTAGTACCATTCAATTGAGTTGCTTCGGATTCTCCCGCTAGTCTCCCGCGCTCTGCGCCGAGCTGAGGTTGCCCTTACAGCAGAAGAAAGGATCTAAGGGATCAACTGGTCAAGATTGCGAAGTTCGGTGTAGACTCGGACTCGGACCGCTACGCTAGCGCTCCGGCCTCCCCGACTTCCAACCTCGACCCCTCCTCCTTGATGGACGCTCCGACGCCCGGAAGCGGGTCCGCGCCACCCGAGCTCCCGGATGTTTACATCCCGGAACCGGCTGCCGACCCCGAATCCCGGCTGACCGCGGTCGAAGGCTCTCTTGCAAACATTGAAGCCCTACTCCTCCGCGTTTTACACAACAACCAAAATCCACCCGCGACTGCCCCCGTCCCTGCCGCTCCGGCTCCGGCGGTGGGTCCAGACTTTACCACCCTCACCCCTGCAGCAAAATCGGTTCTCCGACTGAACCCCCCGGCCGTCTTCGACGGCGACCGGACCCAAGGACGGATGTTCCTCCACTCCGTCCTCACATACCTCCGACTGGTTCCGGAAGCCTTCATGGTCCACGGACAGCTCGTCGAGGAAAAACTCGTGCGGTACGCCATGTCCTTTATGGCGCGAGACGCGGCCGGACGATGGGCCGAACGACAGTCCGCAATCGTTCCGTTCCCATTCCCGTCCTGGGCGGAATTCGAGTCCGAGTTCTGGCTCCGGTTCGTCGAGGAAAACGAGCAAGACCAAGCTCTCCTCTGGCTGGAGACCCACAGCTACTACCAGGGCACCCGCGACGTTTACCGGTACACGGACGACTTCGAGGAACTCACCGCCACGGCCGGGTACACGGATCCGCTCGTCCGCGTCACCAAGTACCGAGCGGGGCTCGACCCGAGGATCAACGCAGCGATCACCACGTCCGGAACCGCTCCGGCGCTGCTAGACTACGCCGGATGGCGTCTCCGCGCCTTCCGTCAGTACGACGCCCTCGCCCGCGTCCGAGCGGGAGCACCTCCGACTCGCGCCCCGGCTCCGGCCGCACGCCCTCGCACTGGGACGTTCCTCCCAGTCCCCTCCTTCACGCCTGCTCCCAAGGCCGCGCCGGCGCCCGCCCTTCCGCCTGGCATTCCGATGGAAGTTGACCGGACCCGTGCGCGCTTCGCACCGCGCGCTTGCTTCCGCTGCGGTGCGTCCGGACACCTCGCCCGAGACTGCCCGACTCCCTCGGACGTCCGGCACGCAGACGTCCTGGACGAGGTCGTCCGTCAACTCGGAGACGACCTCCTCGGAGAGCTCTTCGCGCGCCTCTCTACTACCGCCGGGCTTCCGACTGAGCCGGACGCCGGAGACGCGGAGCCGGAGGGTTTTCCGGACGCGGTCGAGTGAGCGGTGCGCCCTCGGTCGCGTCCCCTAATCGTTACTCCTGCCTGTACAAAGATATACCCAATAAATCAGCAGTTGAAACGAAAGACGCACCCCCTGCTCCGGCTTCCGCCCCCCGGCCGGAGCCCCCTATTCCCGCCCCGGAGGCAAAAACCCCTTCCATTCCCCGCGTCCACCGTCCGAGATGGGAACGCAAACTGCCCCGGCAGTACGTTATTGATTCCGTGGAGGGCCGGAACTCCCTGCACATTCCGTTGGAGATGCAGTCGGTAGAAACCGCGGCTAAGGTGTCCGTGAAAGGTCTGGTCGACTGCGGAGCGACCGGAGACTTCATTGACTCGGAGTACGTGATCTCCCGCAACCTTCCCGTCCGGAAGCTCTCCCAGCCTATCCCGGTCCTCAACGTCGACGGCACACCCAATGCATCCGGAGGCATTACGGGTGTAGTCGATATGGTCGTCAACTACAAGGGTCACTCGGAACGCATCCAACTCGCCGTGACGCGGCTCGGGAAGCAGCACGTCATCCTCGGTTACTCCTGGCTTCAGAAACACAACCCGGAGATCGACTGGGAAACCAAGGAAGTCCGGATGACCCGCTGCCCGACCAGCTGCAGCACCTGCCGAGACGAGCTTCGCGCCGTCCGTCGCAGCGCGAAGATCTCCGCCGCGATCCTCCGACAGCTCCGCGAAGGTCCCGTCCCGTCTATCTGTGCCATTGACTCGGAGGAGTGGTGCGGAGACGACGGGTACGATCCGGATGGCGACGGAGACGACTGTCCGGACCTCACTCCGGACCCGGACGAAGACGACGATGACGAGCTAGAGGAAGGCGACCGGATCCTCTACACCGCGTTCGCTCCGGCCGAGGAAATCCGCGCCGGGAGCACTGTCTCCCAACGGCTCGCGGAGGCCTTCGCCCGGAACTCGGCCCCGCCTGGGACCTCGGTTCCGACCTGGGTCGAGGACTTCTCCGACGTCTTTGACAAGGAGTCGTTCGACGCGTTACCGGAGCGCCGGACGTGGGACCACGCCATCGAACTCGTCCCGGACGCAAAGCCGGCCAACTGCAAGGTCTACCCGATCTCCCCCCTCGAGCAGAAGGAACTCGACGCGTTCATCGAGGATGGGCTGAGCACCGGCCGGATCCGTCCGTCCAAGTCCCCGATGGCGTCTCCGGTCTTCTTCATCAAGAAGAAGGACGGGAGCCTCCGGTTCGTCCAGGACTACCGAGCGCTCAACGCGATGACCGTGAAGAATCGATACCCGCTCCCGCTGATTAACGACCTCATTAACCGCCTAAAGGGAGCCCGGTTCTTCACAAAACTCGACGTCCGGTGGGGCTTCAACAACGTCCGGATCCGGGGAGGTGACGAGTGGAAGGCCGCGTTCCGTACCAACCGAGGACTCTTCGAGCCCCTGGTGATGTACTTCGGCCTCACCAACTCCCCGGCCACGTTCCAGACGATGATGAACGACATCTTCCAAGACCTCATCCTGTCCGGAGACGTCATGGTATACCTTGACGACATCCTCATCGCTCACTCCGATCTCGCGCGCCACCGAGAGATCGTCCGAGAAGTCCTCCGGCGGCTCCGGGCGCACAAGCTTTACCTCCGGCCGGAGAAGTGCGAGTTCGAGAAGTCGTCGATCGAGTACCTCGGCGTCATCATCTCGCACAACCACGTCGAGATGGACCCGGTCAAGGTCGCCGGAGTCGCCGCCTGGCCTGCTCCGGAGAACCGGAAGGACGTGCAGCAGTTCCTCGGCTTCACGAACTTCTACCGGAGATTCATCCGGGCTTTCTCGGACATCGCGCGGCCCCTCTTCGACCTCACAAAGAAGAGCGTCGCTTGGACCTGGACCGCTGCCGCGGCTGCCGCCTTCCAAGCCCTCAAGGATGCGGTAACCGCGGAGCCCGTCTTGGTCCTGCCCGACGAGTCGCGTCCATACCGAGTCGAGGCGGACAGCTCCGACTACGCCACCGGAGCCGTCCTGTCTCAGCCGGACGCGAACGGGAAGTGGCATCCGGTCGCGTTTTACTCCAAAAGTCTGAGTGACGTCCAGCGCAACTACGAGATCCACGACAAGGAGATGCTTGCGATCATCCGGGCCTTAGAGGAGTGGCGACACTTCCTCGAAGGTACGCAGCACCCGGTCGAGATCTGGACGGACCACAAAAACTTGGAGTACTTCCGGAAGGCGCAGAACTTGAACCGGAGGCAGGCGCGGTGGTCCCTGTACCTGTCCCGGTTTGACTTCGCGCTCCACCACCAGCCCGGACGCCTCATGGGCCGTCCGGACGCGCTGTCCCGCCGTCCGGACCACGGAGTGGGCTCGGACAACACGGACGTTACCCTTCTTCGCCCGGACTTGTTCCACGTCCGCGCACTGGAAGGTGTCGTGGTGGCCGGACCCGAGGTCCCCCTCCTTCGTGACGTCCGGGAGGCCTTCACGGGTGAGCCAGACCTTGAGGACCCCGTCGCGCTTGTCGCGCGAGAACTCCTCAAGAACCGGAACGTCCGCCCCCCCGGTCGTCCGAGTGGCGTGTCGCAGAAGGGCTCCTTTACTACCGCGGTAAGGTCGTCGTACCGCGGAATAAGGACCTCCGGCGCCGAATCATCGCCCTGCACCACGACACCCGGGTCGCCGGACATGCCGGACGCTTCAAAACCCTCGAGCTCATCTCCCGGAATTACTGGTGGCCCCAGCTGTCCCGTCACGTCGGCCAATACGTCCGGACCTGCGATCCGTGCAATCGGACGAAGGCGCTTCGGAAGCTGCCCCACGGAGAGCTCCACCCGACCGAAATCCCGGAAGAACGTTGGGACACCGTCTCGGTGGACTTCATCGTCGAGCTCCCAGACGCACACGGGTTCGACGCGGTCATGGTCGTAGTCGACGTCCTGGGTAAGCGGGCCCATTTCAACGAGTGCCACACCGGCCTTGGCGCGGTCGGAGCCGCTCGGCTCTACTACCGGAACGTCTGGAGGCACCACGGAACCCCCCGGAAATACATCTCCGACCGTGGGCCGCAGTTCGTCGCGGAGTTCACCACGGAACTGTGGCGCCTCATCGGGATAGAACCAGCGACCTCCACCGCCTACCACCCGCAGACTGATGGCCAGACCGAACGCGTCAATCAGGAACTCGAGCAGTTCGTCCGGATCTTCACGAACTACAAACAAGACGACTGGGACGAGCTCCTCCCGGCCGCGGAGTTCGCGTACAACAACCACGTCCACTCCTCGACGCAGCAAGTCCCGTTCATGACGGACACCGGAAGGCTCCCCCGGATGGGATTTGAGCCCAACGGACTGCGCTCGAACGTGGAATCCGCGAACGAGTTCCGCGACCGGATCGCGTCCGGAGTCTCGGAAGCCAAAGCCGCGCTCGTTAAGGCCAAAGACGAGTTCAAGCTGTACTACGATCGCCGACGCACGCCCGCCCCGGAGATCAAAGTAGGCGACCGAGTCTGGCTAGACGCCTCCGACATCCAGACGACCCGTCCGTCCGTCAAATTCGCGGACAAACGCCTCGGCCCCTTCAAGGTCGTGAAGGTTGTCGGAAAGGGTGCGTACAAGCTCGAGCTCCCCCCCCGGTACTCCCAGCTCCACCCGGTCTTTCCGGTGGTGAAACTCCAGCTCGCGGAACCGGACCCGTTCCCCGGACGCCCCCGGAACGACGAACCCCCACCCGTCCTTCAGACGGACGACGACGTTCAATGGGAGGTCGAGGAGATCCTAGAAGCGAAGGTCCGTTATGGCAGCCTCTGGTACATGGTGCGGTGGAAAGGCTACGGCCCGGAACACAATAAATGGGTAAAGCACTCCGACGTCTTCGCTCGAGACGCCATCGATGCCTACTATCGCCGCTACCCCAACGCCCCGCGCCGGATCGCCTCGGCCGCTTTCGACTCGCTCTCGTTCCGGAGGCGCGACGCCCAAGTCCGATTCATGCGTCGGGACGCCGCATTCCAAGGGGGGGTGATGTCAGGGGAACCGCCCGTCCGTCCGTCCATCCGTCCGTCCGTCCGGCTCCGGCCCATCGCACTGCCCCGCTTCCTCGTCCGATCCTTCGTCCGGCCTCCGGACTCGCACCCCAGCCTGCGCCTCCATCCGGAACGTCACCTCCCGTCCCTCCGGACTCTGTTCCCTTCCGTCCGTCCGGCCGCTCTCACTGGCACGTGCTGTGTGATCAAGCTCGAGACCTCTGCCGATCCCTCCGGACACGTGCTACTGGCTAGTACTTAAAAAACCTCGCCTAGCGTGAGAATCCTCATCCTTTCTTCTCTTCGGATTCTCCCGCTAGGTGCGTATTCTAGAAACCTGTATTTAGTACCATTCAATTGAGTTGCTTCGGATTCTCCCGCTAGTCTCCCGCGCTCTGCGCCGAGCTGAGGTTGCCCTTACAGTAGCTCTAGTATTCACTGAGCATTGCCCAAAAGAACCTTTGGTGCTCCAGTTGCCAAGAGACCCTATATGTCCTGTGGTCGACTTTAATTCGATCACAGTTGCACTGCGATCAAACCCAGTTATTCTTGGATACCAGTATGTTAAGTTTGCGGATTTCCCTTGGGAACAACCAGATATTGGAAAGCTTCGAGTAAATCCCTTCCCAGGGACACTACACACTTCCCAATAGCTTCAGTATTGCCTGAGTTCTGTCCAAACGAACTTCTTGTGTTCTAGTTGCCAAGAGAACCCTATATGTCCAGTGGGTGCCTTTAATTCGATCACAGTTTCACTGGGATCAAACCAAGAATAATTCGGACATGGTAGGTTTCCCTTCAACTTGAGCAGCTCTACAGAAGTCCAGACAGCGAGCCCTTTCAGTGGACACCCTGAACTCCTCTCTAGCCTCAGTAGTTCT
This sequence comes from Mycena galopus ATCC 62051, assembly GCA_014925785.1. Classification (NCBI taxonomy): domain Eukaryota; kingdom Fungi; phylum Basidiomycota; class Agaricomycetes; order Agaricales; family Mycenaceae; genus Mycena; species Mycena galopus. Next base: position 54,648 of record WIQG01000411.1, read on the forward strand.
TGAGTTATGAAGTCAAGACTTCTAGTTTCCCAATTGGGACGATCAATATATGATCGGAGTGATTCCGGATGTACCCATCTCGGATATATTCGGAAATATCGGACATAACAAGTCCAGATCACATGTCTGATAGACACTCCTTTAACATCGCCTGTTCTGGATATCAAAAATCCAGAAACTGCACAAGTTGAGGATGCCTCCAAATGTGTGCCCTCAGAGTGGATATTATATTCCCTGATGATCATTTGGACTATCCGCAACCTCCTGTCGATGATACAACAGTGGGATCCAGTACCAGTGGCATATTAGTCGGAGGTACCCAGTATGTGTGTTTTCTGGATACTCATCCGCAACCAGTTCCAGATTGGGTTTTCAGCGAATAGCTCCTGGTCTACTGAGGTGGGATATCTCATAGACCCAAGATGTGCTATGTGAACTACACTTGTAATGCATGAAATATGCAACTTTCAAGCATGGGCGAATTCACTGCTTATCACCGAACAAGCAGAACTAGACGCATTCATAAAAGAACATGTAGAAACCGGACGTATTCAACCCTCTAAATCCCCTTGGGCTTCCCCGTTCTTTTTCGTGAAAAAGAAGGATGGAAAACTATGACCAGTCCAGGACTATCGGAAGTTGAACGCTCTCACCATAAAGAATCAATACCCGCTTCCGTTGATCTCGGAGATCATGCATATGCTCCGAGAGGCAACCTGGTTCACTAAATTGGACGTTCGATGGGGCTACAACAATATCCGCATTAAGGAAGGGGATGAAGAAAAGGCAGCTTTCGTCATGAATCGTGGGTTATGGGAACCGCTTGTCATGTTCTTTGGCCTCACCAACTCCCCGGCAACGTTCCAGTGCATGATGAACGATATTTTCGCAGACCTCATTGCAGCAGGACGGGTTATTGTGTATCTGGACGACATTTTGATCTATTCGGAACACTTGGAAGAACACTGCGCTACGGTCAAGGACGTTCTTCGGATTCTACAGGAACACAAACTGTTCCTGAAACCCGAGAAGTGCGAATTCGAACAACGAGAGGTGGAATACCTCGGGGTGATCATTGGAGATGGCAAAATCAGAATGGACCCCGTAAAAGTGGAGGGGGTGCGACAATGGGCGACACCAAAAAATGTCAAAGACGTGCAGAGCTTCCTCGGGTTCCTCAATTTCTACCGACGCTTCATCAAAGGCTTCGGGGACCATGCCAAACCATTAACATGACTGACACGAAAGGACTACAAGTGGCGTTGGGGGGAACTGGAGCGAGGGGCCTTCGACCAATTGATATTGGCAGTAACCTCGGAACCCGTACTTCACTTCCCTACAGATGATGGGGAATGGCGGGTTGAAGCGGATTCCTCGGATTACGCCACAGGAGCTTGCTTGACGCAATGTCAAGATGGAGTATGGGTCCTGATCGCATTCATGTCGAAGGGCCTCAACAACACCAAACGAAATTATGACATCCACAACAAAGAGATGCTGGCCATCATGCGAGCGCTCTACGAGTGGCAACATTATCTACAGGGCAGCCAGAAGAAATTCGAGATCTGGATGGACCACAAAAATTTGGAATACTTCACCACGATGAAGAAGCTCAATAGAAGTCAAGCGCGATGGTCCCTGGAGTTGAGCGAATATGATTTCGCGTTAATTCATAAACCCGGGAAGCAACACGCCAAGACAGACGCGCTTTCGAGACGAAGCGGCCATGAAAAGGGGGTGCAGGATAATTCAAATCTTGTGCTGCTTCCAGAGCAATACTTCCGAAGGATGGATGGGGAGGAATTCTTGAACGCGATGCCTGCAGTCCTGGACGATACGCCAGGCAACCAGTTCATGGAAGACATCAAAGCAGGAAAAGCTGATTGGGAAGAGGTGGTGAAGAAGGCTCTAGAGGACAAGGCAGAAGGATGAGAAGAACATGCGGACGGGTTTGTAACCCGGCATTGAACAGTGTACGTGCCTCCCTCAGGAAACTTGCGGCACTGGGTCCTTCGAGCTCACCATGACGACTTCATCTCCGGACACCCGGGACAATTCCGAACCGCAGAACTAGTAACCCGAAACTACTATTGGCCCTTGTTGCTATCAGACGCCAAAAGATATGTATCGGCGTGTCCTGTCTGTCAGCGCACAAAGCTATTTCCCTCGAAACTTCGGGACCCCTACACCCTAATGCGGTCCCGGAGAGGGTATGGCAGAACGTATCTGTGGACCTAATCACCAAACTACCTGTCAGCAAGGGTTATGACTCTATCACGGTAGTCGTTGATCGACTCGGGAAAGGGATTTGGGTTGTACCTTGCACCGAACACCTAGGAGGAGAAGGCATGGCGCGAATTTATCGAGACCACGTATGGAAGGACTTCAGATTGCCGGAAGTGGTTATCAGCGACAGAGGAACCCAATTCATGGGACACTTTATGCGGGACTTGCTGAAACTATTGGGCATCAAGTCCAATGCGTCCACCGCGTATCATCCCCAAACGGATGGGCAAACCGAACGGGTTAACCAGAATATCGAACAGTACCTCCGGGTTTTCACCAACTTCTTACAAGACGATTGGGCGGATTGGTTAACTCTCGCGGAGTTTAATCACAACGACCAAGTGAGCAAGACGACGGGTTTTAGCCCTTTCTTCGTGACCATGGGCTTCCATCCTCAAAAGGGAACGGAACCCCGATTGGAAGTACCAACTGAAGAAGCCTCTAAATTCGCAAATCGAATGTCAAAAGTTCGAGAGGAAGCCGGAGCCGCTATGTGGGTGGCACAGGAGATGATGAAGAGGTTCTACGACGCAAAACGACAGGCAGACCCGGACTATAAACCCGGAGACAAAGTCTATCTCTCCGGAGCCAACCTCGTCACACATCGCCCTACGAAGAAGTTCGAAGACCGACATTATGGGCCTTTCGAGGTTGTTCGAAAAGTGGGAGCCATATCTTACGAACTGAAATTGCCGGCATCATGGAAAGTCCATCCTGTCTTCAACACCGTTTTCCTACGTCCATGGGTTCCTCCGGTGGCAGAGCATCAGCGACATGACGATCCCCCTCCTCCAGATGTGGTCAACGGGGTGAACTTGTATGAAATCGCAGAGTTCTTGAAAATACGGTTCAATAAACGCGGTAAACGTCTACAATACCTCATCCGTTGGGAGGGTTATGGACCAGAGGATAACACCTGGGAACCACTGGAACATTTGGGAGAGTCCACGGAGTACCTCGACGAGTTCTATCACAAATACCCGACCGCTCTGAAGGAGACAGCACAGGGCCGAAAGTGGGTTGTCACCGGGATAGACTTGTGGACGAAGAAACGACAACGAACGTGAAACCCGAGGCGGGTTTCACCTAGAGGGGGGGTAATGTCATGAACTGACTTTTCCTTTTGGGTTCTAGAACCTGAACAGTTCCAACAACCCGATCATTGATCAGATCAACTATCTGATCAATCAAACTACGAGTTCCTTTCTGAGACTTCAATCGGTTCCCCGACGTAACGGGTTACCGATCACCCCTTTACGCTCATATACCCCTGCATTTATCTTTCATTTACCCTATCTGTTATGATCTGACATGGTACCTTAGCTACGGCCCCTAGGCCCTATAGTATATAATCTGTACCTATTTTCCCTGTACTTTACACTATTCTAGTCTAAACTCCAGACTTATTCGTTGGACCTCATCGTGCTTCAGTCGCCCTCGTCACCATAGAACCCGGAATCTGCTCTGTGCTGACATATGTGCGGCAGGAATTATATTGCGAAATAAAGCTGATTGGCAACGGGGATAGCGCGAACGCCGGCGTCATGGATGGCAAGGATTGGGCACAATGGGACCCAGAGGGTTATGCCTCGGCGCTCAAATCGTACTTGGAGTTCGTGCATGCAGGATACCTCGGTAAGTGATTGATCAAGAGCTTGGTGAAAGAAAAGAAACGAACGGACGGACTGACCGCAGAATCTCACAACCTCATTGATGCGCTGCCTGGGCCGCCTGTCGTCCCGGTCGTGCCCGCAGCCTTTGTGGGGATGAATATGATTGTGATGGATGAGCCCGACGCCAATGGGGATGTCAATACGCCCTCAGCTGGAGAGCTGGCCACGCAGAATGCGACGGAGGGTGGGGGGGACGCGAATATGGACACACCAGCCATTCCTCCGCTCGTGGATGATACAGTGGACATGATGCTAGAGGCGGGCACTCTTTTGCCGCCACCAGCGCCAGCGCACGTGGGACCCGCTGGACCCACCGCAACGCCCGCACCTGCGGGACCCCCCCCAATGCCCACGCCCATTGGAGCCGCCACTCCTGCAGCGGCTGCGCCCACGCCCGCGACGGGGGCATGCAATGCAGCTGCGATGATCGCATCCGCGGCAGCTGCTGCTTCGGTCGCATCTGCGACCCAGTCTGTGTCCAAGAAGCCACCGACGTGGGGGGTACTGGGGATGACAGATTTTTTGAGCGCCGAGATGCTGGAGATGGAAGACGACGAGCGCGAGGCGTACGCTGCGCGCCTACGGTGGATGGCGCCATTTGATTTGGAGCACGAGAAATCGCTCACTCGGAATAAAAGGCTGGCAATGGAGATGAAGCTTTTTGGAGTGGCGAGCCAATTCTTCGGCGGGTCGAAGCGCAAGCACAGGAACAGCAAGAACAAGAAGAGCGCGAGGAGGAAGGGAGACGAGGAAGAATGGGATGATGACAAGAAGGACAGTGATAGCGAGGAGAGCGGCGGAGAGGACGGCGAGGACAGGGAGAGGCCCCCATACGGTCGGCGGGAAGGCCACGGTTGATTTGAAAATTTCTATTTTGGGAATGATGGCATGTCGGTCACCATTAACTGTTCTTTAATCAAATTCTTTCCGACTGCAGTTTGCTCGGAACAATTACAGGATCTTCTCTTGTTTTCCTACCCTCGCTCGGCGCTGAGTATATATGAAAAGAGTGCGAGTGTGACTCGACCAGTCACACTCTTGGCAGGTGAGTCGCACTCTGGATGTCATCAAGTGTGAGTCACTCGCCTTCAGTGCGACTCGCTTCAAAGTGTGACAATCTCGGGCCGTATTATCTCGTATTATTCAGATCACACCTATCACTCGCAGGATCACTCGCATCTGATCATGCTGTAAAAAATTCAAAAAGTGTCATATAGTCGAAAAATCATGGGAAGGAACAAAATTTGGTAAAATATGGTTACGGTTACTGTATACGGCTTGGTACGGCATACGAAACCGTACATGAGCTGCCTTGAATTGCCAGAGGCAGCGCGCAAGGCTTACAGCAGCCCAGATTACAGGACCAAATTAAATTTTAGATCAATTGAGACAACGCTGTTGTATCGGTTGTTCCAAATGAAAAAATAATACTTAGAGTCGAATTTGAGGAGGCACAAGACCAGAATGACGCACAAGCTATAAAGTTCAGCAACCTTTCCAGCAGAGCATCATAGGAGAAGCACTTCGTGAGAACCGTTCCCTTAACCATGAGAAATGTTTCCTTGACGGTGAGAACAGTGAACCTGCTTGGGCCAGGGATTCCCCAACAGGCATATGAGGACCAAAGTGACTCAGGAGAAAGAGGGAGGTGTATCGAGACATTAAATTATGTACGGGATCAAAATAAATCAGCGAGAAGTGGGCGTAGAAGAGCCAGTAGAGGAGTAAAGGAATTAGGGAGCTAAATTAAATCGGGTACAATATGGATTGTTCCCTACTCATCGTCATTCTCGTCCTCCAGCTCCTCCAAACCCTCCAATCCCAAGCCTTCGCATTTGGCACTGCAGTGGTGTGTAGAAATGAAATTCTTGATTCCTTCCTGGCCATGATCACCAGGTCCGCTTTTTCTAGCAGAGATTTGAGTCGGTGCTGCAACTGGGATGGAAATAAGTCTCACCCTTTTGGTGTATGGGCCATCGGATCGAAAATCACATTCTTCTGCTGGCCGTTGATTCTGGCTTTCATGGCTGACACCGAAGTCAGTTTAATACCAAGGCCAAACCATTCAAGATAATGCACATACTTTGAATGTCGCACAAAACCAATGTCTGTTGACTGTAATAGTAGACAAAGTGGATGAAGGCATCTACAGTGGCAGCAAGACGACTTGTGGGTGGCTGGTAATTGCGATTGAGAGTGCCAGAGAATTTTTGGACAGATCCGGCGCGTAGAGGTTCAACGAGCCAGGTGATTCCAGCTGTGCGAACAGTGTTGATATCTTCCTCGAAGAGACCCGCGGCAGGGCAAGGTGTGCCTTCTTCACTGACGGACTCCGTGGCAAGCCAAGCATCGGTCACGGTGAGGGCTAGCAATCCATGAGAGAGGGAGCAAAGTAAACCGGGATAGAGAACACACATGCATCGAAGTCAACATTGTTCGTCGTCCCACACTCATAGAACTTCGTCAGGAAGAATTTGACCTCCCCAGTCAGAAGAAGCTCCTGCGTGAGGAAGGTCTTGTTCTCCTCGAGCGACACAGGTGCTGCGTCGACAGACACCTGGAAAAACCGCTTCACTACGAAGAGTTCATCCAGTGTCGCAAACTGAGGGATATCAGATCGAGACACATTATAAAGAACAGAAGCACAAAACTTGCCTTATGAGCAACCTTCATCTTTCCACATGCAAGCTGCTTGTCATGGATAAACGACGGGGAAGGCAGGGAGCGCAGTGTCGAGTCGTCCAGGTCCACCTTTCCGTTGACATCACATGAGGTTGCAATCATGGACATCTGGACCTCAGTTCGGGCAGGAGGCTCTGCATGATCGGCACGGGGCTGGAAGGTCAAAACAAACGCAATGGGGGCTATAACTGGAAAGGATAAATAAGAGTGCAGGAGACGAAGGACGGAGGAAGGACTTACTACGGCTGCGCTTGGAAAGTTGGCCATCATCAACATCGAGTTTACGCTTCGTGGCAGTGAGCGCAGTGCCAATCTGGACAGCCTCTCCAGTCCTGCTTGCGTACTGATAAAGAATAAATCAGGACACAATTGTGAATGAGCAGAGGAACACTCACAAGGTCCGCTTGAACGTGGAGCTCAAGATACATAACAGCGGGAAAGACACCATATTTTCGGGCTGCGGACTTGTGAGATGCAGGAATTACATGGGCTGCAGGAACATCCAGGTGCGTCTGGATAAATTCGCGAACGGTGACATCTTGGTCGCAATGAAGATTAACATTGTTGTTGAGACGAAGGCGAACATCGGGCCTGAGATCTCGTAAGTCAAATTCAATGTGTATGAGAAAGACTTACAGCTGGAGACTATTGGTGTGCCTAGCCTCCCAGGCGGGAGCCGCGGCTTGAAGGAAATGCGCAATTACCCTCTCTAAATAGACAAATCATCAGCTCTGTGCGGGAAAAAACAAGTAGATGAATCGGTGCTCACCTTCCATAAGATCATCGCTCTCGAACTGATAACCCATATTGCCAATTACACACTGAGCCTTTGCCTTTCCACTCCGGCCACCGATGAAGAGATCAACATTAATGAAAGGGCGGCGGGGTGTCGAAGCCTGAGAAGTATTCGCGTTGGGAGGGCCACCACGGTTTTGGACCCGCAGGAGAGCCAACTTGTCCATTCTTGCAGTTCGGTCTGCCTGCTGCTGGGAGTTGGCAGGAGACTGGTGGGGAATGTTGGAAAGGGCCGCGCAGGGCCCACAAATGAATTGACCATCGGGTTGCGCCTTCATGAATCGGTACTTGGTACCGCAGTCGATGCATTGCGGATAATCCTTCGTTAAGTTAGAACTTGGTAAGCCGGTAAATACGAAACACAAACTGAGTAACGTACCATGATCTCTGCCAGTTTTTCATCAGGTGCACCTTTGAGAAGTATGCAGCCGGCACAGAGTCCAGGGTGATTCTTCTTTGAAAATGTACCATTGCAGTTCATACCAGCAGTGGCGGCATCCAGGCTGGTGCACTGTGTTATGGGTAGTGTAACGAGAGGAGTTTCGGACATAATAGAACGCTGGGTGAGCAGAATTGGTTGAAGCGGAGCAGAGGGTACGTTGCTACAGTGCGGATGTAAGACTTACTTTATATATTTTGTAAGGTCAAAGCGAAAGTCAAAACGAAAGTCAAAGCGAACTATGCATCTAGGAAGCCAAAGCAAACATATTGGGGCAGTCAAAGCAAAAGCAAAGCGAACATCTCTGTTGGCCCAAAGCGAACATATCGAAGGTACAGTGCAAAGCGACCATTTTTGTTGACACAAAGCGCAGACAAAGCGACAGAGAGGTTAAAAGGTTGTGAGATTGGTCAACCAAACGACACAACCTTCTGTCGTGCTTTCATCGCAGCTGAAATTTGGAGCATGGTAAACAATGCTGGGAAGAACGGGGTAGACAATGGTACAAGGGGGCATGTGCTGCTGAAACAAGAAACAGACTCACTAGTTTAACACAGAACCGGCGGACGAGGTGCTCAGGAAAACACTTCATGATTTCGCACGCCGGCAGCTTTCCATCCCTGACCGCCTTTTGGAGCTTGTTCGGCTTCATGGCTATGTCATTAAGTTAGTTGCCCAGACTTTTTTTGCACGCAACTTACTGACTCATCGCAAAGGAAATCAAAGCTCAAGCAACTTAACCTCGAATTCGAAGTGCTGAGTGTTCGAAAACCACCTCCTCTCCCTGTGTGTACAGCTCTAGTTGCGCAGAAGATGTTTGAGGACACTAGTCGTCGCCATGGTCCAACAACAATCCAACGGCAAATTGCTAGGGAAAAATTCATACCAATTCCTCGGTGAGTTTCCGAACCTCCTGCTAACTCAACAACTCTCCTAATTCACCTGCAGCGATATCGTGCGTGGCATAGCACACACCATTGATCCAGGGGGAGCAGAATTGCGCTTTCCGGGGAAAAAGACACCTTTCAAGGTGCGCGGTCAGCTCAAGGCCGTCGGCCCCATGGAGGAAGTGCATTGCGATGGCCATGAAAAGCTTGGCTCCAAAGCATTGCGCATGGGTCCAGTGGGCATCCCAATCTATGGATTCCGTGATCACATCGGCATGGTTCTCTATCTAACCGTTGTCCCGAATGATCGTAATGAGGAGACCATCGGTCATGTTTATCTTGACTTTGTCGAGGTCACTGGCGGTGAGCAATATTGTTGTCTGCCAATCAATAACTCAGCTCTACAATGCAGAAATGCCGGTACAGCTTACTTTCGATGGTGGCACAGAGACTGGACTCATGAAAGCAATTCAGCAAGAACTTCGGTGCGCATTTGTACCATCAAAGACATGGATGCAAATTAAACTGAGCTTGGCAGTCGCTCACTCCTGGCAGACGAGCTCACTGAGCTTGATCGGCCGTCAACCGTTGCATTGAAAAGCACAGATAACATTCCGATCGAGTCTCTTTGGAGTTATTGGCAGACATATGCTGGACGCAACATCAAGCATACCCTCCTCCAAGGGAATGCGAATGGCTTGTTTTCTCCTGGCAATCCCAACCATGTGTCAGTGCCCATCCTTTGAATGTGAATTCGGGCAAGAACATCATTAGCAGTAACTTGTTCCAATGGCTGTGGCCTCGTATTGTTCAGTGTCACCTCAACGAGTTCCATGACTACTGGAACACTACCCCACGTCGTTCACAGAAGGTCAAGACACTTCCAACCGTTGCACCCGAGATGGTTTTCAATTATCCGGAGAGGTACAATATGCTGCATTGTGGGACAACAGTTCCTGCAGGGCTTATTAAAGAACTGCGAGCTACGCACCTCAACAAGACTCGCGCCGAGGTGATGGAGTGGGTTCCGCAGGAATTCGATGAGCTAGCGTCGGCTGCATATGAGCTTATTGAATCGCCGGTGCTGCATTATACAACAGGCTGGTCGACCTTTGGCAAGTTGATTGAAGTCATTGAGAGTTTGTAATGTATCTTACTGTTTCGTTGGTGAATAAATGCTTGAATTGATGGTTTTCGAGAGACATGGGAGTGAAAAAACTACAATAACTTGATCCCTACCGCCGCGCAACACAACGGCCAATTTTGTGTCACCTTTGAATTAAGGAGCAGAGCTGACCAAGTAGCTTCGACCCAGAAGCCGTCAAAGGACGGACGGAGGACAGTCCCCAACGACATGGTCAAGAACAAACCGGAATGGTGGCTCGGCGGATCGGACATCTCGACCGACATGCCATCATTCCCAAAATAGAAAATTTCAAATCAACCGTGGCCTTCCCGCCGACCGTACCCCCAGTCAAGACCAGAGCGCGCGCAGCAGCACAAGGGGGACCAGTATCGAAGGCGCCAGCCTGGGCAGTAAACGGGAAGCAAATGTTACTAGATGGGGAAATGGGTCCAGCCTGGGTGGAGTTGGTGGAGATATGGTGGGCGGTCGAAGAAGCCGGAAGATTCGCGACGAGCGTAAGTCTTTTCATCGACATTGAATTAAAATTTTCTCCAAACTGACCCATTGTGACACAGACCAAGTCTCATCCAACAACAAATCGTCCGAAGGCGGTGGGGGCGTGGGTGAAGAATGCCCGCAAGGGCGTACCAAACATCGGTTCAGTGGAAGAAATGGAGCAACAGTGGTGGAGGTGATGGAAGGGGATCAACCCGAGTTGGCGGGTGCGCAACGGGGAGCTGATACAGCTGGGAGATGGCAGCTGGGATGGTTTGAGGTGCCCGGGTCAAAACGGGTTCCTCAACATCATAGTGTGCCTCAAATGGTGGGATTTGTGCATGGAAACGCGAAGCGATGCGTGGACACACACTGTCGTGGACGTCAAATGGGTGCTAGGAAAAATGGTTGGGTATGTGAAGTTATTTACGAGGAGATGGCGTATGTAGCTAACGAAAAGAACAGAAAAGCCGCACCAGAGGGCAGTGCCTCCGCCGATCCCGCCCCACCCGCCGCGACGGATCCCGCTCCCGACGCGCGCGCAAGTGCAACCACATCCGCCGCCGCCAATTCCCTTGCACTCGCACCTGAGGGTTCCGCCAACCCCATGGCTACCACTGCAAGCGCAGAGGGCAGGGGCGCGGGCGGGGAGCCCACTGTCCCCGATCCCCCCCATGCCCCCGCCGGTCCTGCCCCCGCCCCCGCCCCTGGCGCGGCCCCTGCCCATCCCAACGCATCCGGAGCCAAAAGCGTGTCCGCCCGGCCCCCGGGTGCTGCCAACCCCAATGCAAGCGGATCCACCAGCGCGGCAAACCAGGCGGGATCCTGCCCCCGGCCCCGCGCTATCCACAAGGGCGCGCCCAGGCGCGGGCGTGGACGACGGCTGGGTAGGTAGCCAGGGTCTGTCAGGAGCCGTGAGCGCTGTGCCACGTGTGGGCAGGGGAATTTCCGGGGGAATTTTCGCGTATTTTTTGATTGAGAAATGATGACTGACAATGGACAATGCGAGGGACGGGGGAAGCGTATGACGAGCGGCGTGGGCGGACAGAGGAGGGTGTATAGCTTTGTATGTAAGTAGATGCCGGCGGGCAGCGGGCGCGTAGCGAGCTGGCAGTGCATTTGGTGGCGCCTTTTGCAGCCCGATTAGGTATATAGCCCCTATTGATGTAGTTCGGCCAGCTGCGGCAATGGGAAATTGATGTGTTGATGCTATTTGACGACTTGTAGAGCGTGCTGAAGGGTCCTATGGAGCCGCCGCACAGGCCGCCAGAAAGATGGCATCAGCCCTGGGTACACCCGTAGGATTTCACGAAACACCCTCTGGGTACACCCGGAACTTTTCGCGAAAGTGTAACTTAATGGGTTGATCATTCCTATTAAGGGAAGGTGTCGTTGAGTGGTTTTGGTTAGGGTTTGGTTTTATAGAAGTTAGCTTTGTGAACCTTTCTCGAACATGATCCATCCGCACTAGGAGTGACTGTCTTTCACCGCTGCTGTCAATGAATGAACTCCTGACACGCCTTGCGATCGACCCGAATCACGCCGAGTGTTTTGCGCCAAACTTGAGGACGCTAGAGCTCAGCGGCCGAAGTCCCTTCGACCAATGCTCTTGGTGGCCATGGTGAAGTCGCAGCGGGAGCATACCACTGTTTACGAGGACTGCATATGCCGCCCCATAGAGCCGCTCGTAATCCGGGCGACCCCGAAGAAAGCTCTCTTGCGGAACACTATCGAGGATCTCCAGGTGCTGGCACAAGCCGGACTGTATTTGTCCATCAGCACGTTGTTTGTTTCGGACAGTGAAACTGATTGGCATTATTGGGCAGCGAATTCGTTGAGGTGGATCGAGTCTTCCCCATGACTGGTACATAACAAAATGTGTGTGGAGATGATAGTGACTTGGGAATTAAATGGTTAAACATCAACTTTTTGCTTCAAGTTGCCTGGATGTGGAAATTTACTGGCAAGCTTTGACTGTACCAAAATGAACTCCAAATTGGCTTGAAGGGCTTTTGTCCTGTTGGAAGTTCCGTCTCACCGAGGAATCTCTCCCAGAATACTAGTATCAGCCCCCGCAATAGGCAGACGGTAGTCTTTCTCATAATATTTCTTGGGCTTCTCCGCTGCTCCGACATTAGTACGCCAAGAAAGGAAAACAATGGTCATACTATTATGAGGCAACTCTCAAAAGAACAAAAGATCAACGTCAGAGCTACACAACAGGTTTTAGGAAAGCCAGACACGAGCATTCCCATATCTGGTTCGTCCAGACTTCACCATGGTCTGCACAGCGTCTTATGCTATACGGATCCGTCGCTCGCATCCTATCATACTTGGGCATGGTCCAGACGAAACAAAGCTGCAGACCAGCAGATTGCAGAGCAGCAAGCTGCTCTATAGGTGCAGTTCGCAGGAATTTTGGGCCGTTTCCGAGGCTATGGACGTCTTTAAACATCCCGAAAAATCGCAACTGTTGGTATCCATTTGCTTTATGAAAACGGGGCGAGATCATCTTTAACGTCTCAGCCATGTTGTCGTCTTCGCCCAAAGAGATGGCATTCAAATTGGGGAGGATTAGAGGTGTGCGATGCTGAACGCGGGCGTCCTCAATGAGATAGTCCTGGCTCTCCATGTTGTAGTCTTTGTTCAAAGAGATAACGTTCAAATTGGGGAGGGTTGGAGGATCGTCGGTGACACGAATCAGGTGCTTAATGAAAGCTGTCCTGACATTCCTGCTGGATTTGAAGGCGAGCTCAATCAAAGTAGGGACAGCCTGTAAAAGGGCCAACATAAATGTCGAGTTGCATTGGAAGATGGAGAGTCGAAGCAGCTGGCACAACGAGCGTCTCAAAAATTCGATGATCTGCTTCTCTTGAATCTCGTCCTCCTCCGGGTAGGTTCTATTCCCGTCGATTGCAAGCTCTTGCAATCCGGGTGACTGTATGTGCTCCAAGCACTCGGTTCCCGATATGCATAGGTGGTTGAGACAAGGAAGCAGACAGCAGGTGTCGCTGACAAGAGGCGGCGCCGACGAATCCTCCACTTTTAATATTGTCACACGACACTCCACGAGATGGGTCGCCTGTCGCATTAGGTCCAAGAACCACTGCAGCCGGAGCTGCCCATCGTACCGCGTAAGGTTGCTCCAGTCATACGGTAGGTTCAGAAAATTGGCGAGAGTGTGGTATGATGTGGAGGCATAACAGTAGGCTCCAACGGACGGTACGCTGAATTCCAACACGACGTGATCCATATAACCGAAATTGAGTGAACTGCGAGGAGTAATATGCAACCGCCGAAGCATGGGCAAGCGGTCCTGAATTTCGTTGAGGTAGTTGGAGGTCTTCCGTATCAACAATGTTTCCCATCGCTCGCACACGGCTTGGAGGATGTCCAATGTTTTGGGGAATACTTCGAACTCGCCCTTGATGGTGACATGAAGCGGCGCCCTGCCAGCACAGCGTAATTGTTCCTGGCAGCTTTCCAGCGCCTGAGGAGAGTTGTTGGGGTTCCTGAGATTTCGGTCCCCATTAAGGGTGTGTGACGACGTGCGGACACCGAACCAGGACCAGAGGCTGGGCAGCGCAACAGCGACTTAGCGCCAGCGCCGACAAACTTGTGCCAGTGCCCAAGGCGCTCGGGGGAGCTCCATGTGCGCCAGAGGTTTCTGCGTAAGCAATAAAATCCGACATAGAATTTCCGTGGGCAATCGGTGAGAGACAGATATCACCGCTCTCTGCGCTCGGATGTCCTCTGCGATGGCATTGCGCTCCTTCGTCAAGACCACGATTTGGCAGTCGAGTGAATGAGCCTGAGCTCCTGCCACCGCAAGAAACTCCACTATTCTGGAGATTTGGTAGTCGTCTGGCGGCTGATTGTCCGTGTGGAGGGGATGGGTGGCAGACAGAGGAGGAACGAGAGGGTATCCGCGGCTGGTGTCGATGAATCCACAGGAGGGGCAGTTGGCGGAGGAATTCATACCCAGGTTGACCATAAATCAGCGACTCAATAGAATATTAATTGGACTGGACAAAACCAAAATTTTCGTCGTAGAGGTTTAGGAGAAGGATCGGTGACCAAATCACGCCAAACAAATACCAGGAAGAACGGTTTAACCAAGTTTTTCTATTGCGCAAAAAGCAATTTCATCCAAGTTGAACATTCAAATTATCAATAGAGGCATGTACTCTATATTATCTGGAGTGATAGAATCCTACTATTATCTGGAGCGAAGTATTTCATTTTGGAGACAGAAATTGAAACCTTGTTACTCCGCCCGAACCCCAACGATCCTCCCAACCTCCGCCCCAGCGCCCTCCACACCCTCCATACCTTCACCATCTTGTTCAATACCTGGGCCTGCATGGCCAGGCCAGCGGAGGAGGTCATTCAGGAGGGGGGGCTGGGAGACGTCAGTCAAGCATACAGTATCAGGAGGGATGTATGTATGTGAGGATCACTAAGCGTCGAAAGCGCCTCGAAAAGACCCACGGCGGCTGGCCCATAAAATTGAATTGTCAACCGGAGGACCAGTACAGTTTTTGGACTTGCAGGTTTTTTCAACTGTTCTCGAGTCAGTTTATAGGTGAAAGTCGCTGATATTCTCGGGATATCCAAGGGGTATCCAATAGACACGGCCAAGAGACACTGTGAAAATTGTCTCGATGTTCTCTTAGTCTGCCAGAACCCTGAGTTTATACTCATGATCATTTATATTTGTGTTTGGCAGCCAACTGACCTCGGGAAACAGCTCATCCCATTCTTCTACTTATATGGCCATCTCCGCAGGTAAGCCCTTATCTCTTCCCTCTTCCAGCTTCCTTTAAATTTAAAGAGGGCAGAGAGTCGTCTCAAGGTGTGTCTTTTTCAACCATTTTGCATGAGCTGTAACTTGTGTGCCGCCGCCCCAATATTCATTAGGCAGTATATGACATATGTGCCGTCTGCCACAATGCCTCACCCAAGGGCCAATGGACGACCAGGTAGATTTATCATCCGTTACGAGCCCGTCTAGCCTGAGTAGATTAATGTTTCCCAGACTCCCAACCTGTTCGGATGCAAAGTCAAACAAAGGTCCTGAGTCGACCACTAGAGCTCAAGGAGCTCCTCGCAAATGGGGCTCAGTGCTACTCCGAGGACTGCCACAGTGCTGAGTGAGAGGATTGGGATGATGAAGAGCAGCTATCGCCAGTGTTGCGTTTCCCTTTTCTTCGGGGCCCAGTGTGGTGACCCGTGTCACGATTCAAGCGTTTTGATCCGATCAAACCTCGTGACAACACCGCACGTGACCCACGTGATACCACCCTAAGAATAATTACCGATCAAGATGATCGAAGAAGGAGTCGTGTTATAGCTCCATTGACGGCACTAGCCGGGCTTAACAAAGCAGGACACCTTATACCTTATCAAGCGGATCATAAGCAAGATAAGATGAAGTCCATATCTGATCAGAAGACAAGATCAAGAGATACAAAGGACTTAAGTAATTCAAAGCATCATACAAGAAAGACACTAGAAGGACTTTGACTTTAATCAAGTCAAGACAGACGATAACAAGTCCAACACATGATGTCACAGGACGCATCAAGGAAGAAGTCCGTAGTCAGATCTAAAGATCCAAGAAGGCCCGGAATACAAACCGGTTAAACAAATATAAAAGGGTACCTAAGTGCGCGATGGCTCAATCCTTGAAGGTAACCGTGTGAGTGCGGCAATGCTAGTAAAGGAGGAAGCGCCAGAAGAGAAGCACACAAGTAGTGCACGCCGAAGACACGTCGAACAGGACGTAGAAAGGCATTGCCGATCATAGGACGATCATACCCTAGATCGAAGAAGCACCAAGCACATGAGGTGTTTATGAAGACCCTGATCGAGGGATCGATCAACGAAGAAGAAAGGTTTACACGCCTTAGAAGAACTACAACCACAAGACAAACATATGTCTAGGTTGTATTACCGATCTTGATGATCAAAGGAGTATAGCGACACAGTCGTATACTTAATACAGGAACTTGGTGCCATACACGGAGCGCATGTTCTTAGTAACGGACACATGTTTATTATTCACAGCACATGGTCGCTGTCCAACTACACATGGACATGGAACGGTCATGGCACCGAAGAAGGATGTTTATTGTCGATTTGATGTTGACATGGGAAGAAGCTACGCCACGAGAGAAGGCAATGGTTGATGCAGAAGGTTCAATTCCGCCTCCACATGCGTTCCGAATTGGGAAATAGTTTTCGGCAGCTTCGGCAGTCGGATCGTGGAGAGCGATGGCCGTGCTTTGACTAATCACATTTTGTCATCTCGAAAGACGGAGCAGCCCGCTGCAGGAGGAGTGCTAGATTGAGCAGATATAGCAGTGTCTTGCACAGAACAGTCTTCGTGATCTTCGTGTCTCACTAATGGCTGGTGAGTGTGTGGCGAGAAATGAGGTGGGGACTTCCCATGTGACCGTGTTTGATGTGCACTTGAGTTATTTTACAGTGTCTGCATTGCGAACGAGATGAACAAGACAGTTGTAAGAGATAGGTACAGACACAATTCTAAATACACAGGCACGGATAAACAAAGAGATAGAGATACACATCAAGATGCATGTAATGTAAAGGCACCGTTCGAGTAGAGTACGAGGCTACTAGTTTGGGTTCAGAGGGAGAAGAGTAAATGGGAAAGTAGGGGAAGAACTACTGGGGGACGACATTCGACGGCGTTTGGTAGCACCTCCCTCCTCCTTGGCAGCTGGGCGATAGCCGAGGACAATGATGTCGTTGTTGTCGTTGTCGAGGGCGCGACCTTTGCCCTTGCAGTCGGGTTTCGGCGCAGGCAGCGGGGAGTCACGTTATGCGATGGCGAGGAAGGCGGGGATGGGTCAAATGTGATGAGGGACTTGTATTCAAGCTCTTGCGAGAGTGTGGGTGATGGTGGGAGAGGAGTCAGGAGGGCGAGAGTATCAATTTGAGCTTGCTGTGCATCACGGTAAGCATGCGCTGCGGCTTCCCATCGCTGAGGTACTGTATTGGCATGGACTGCAAGGGCGGAAAAGTCGAGGTTGGAGGACGCGCTGGTGGAGGAAGAAAGGTGTCGCATAGGCTGGTCATCAAGGTCTTGGTGGCAGGGACAGCCCCCAGACTGAATACAGTAGTGGCGGCACATCCCCCAAGAGCAATAGCGGTTGACACGAGATGTGGTGCATCAGCGCTAGATACCAAATGAGCACCGAGATGTCGACGTCGATGGGGCCTCGCCTAGGTGGAAAAAGTGTGAATGGAGTGTATGGCTTTGGTGGCCACACTAGAGAGCACAAATTCAGCAAAGATGAGATGCAGGAAGGCATAATTTACGCACCAGAATATTATACCGGTCTCGCCGGGGCCTGAATCACACCATCTAAACCGTAGGGATTTCCACAGCCGACCTCGGAGCACTGGAAGTGTTTGTCGTCAATAGCAAGATGGTAGAATCTGTTTGTCTCTGTTGGACAAGGATCTCTGTTGTGGCTGCCGAGTGGTGCCATTCATACCTACTGCCGAAGCTGCCGAAAATTGTTTCCCAACTCGGACGCCACGTGGAGGCAGAAATGCAAAAGTGGGTTGACACACGGAACACTGACGGTTACAGGAAGGTCTCTTGGCAACAAACCACCACGTGCTCCGGATCGGCGTCTCGAAACTTTCGAGACTTGGGCATCCGGACGCGTAGTGGCTCTTAGCTTCTTAGATACCTCTACTACATAGTCAGAATGCATAGAAGAAGCCCTCCAGCCCCAGAAAAATCCACGGGGAGTGCACCAAAAACGACGCAAATGTCAGTGGTGAGAACGGCAACGCGCGGAACCCCAGACGCGACGGCGACTGCCCATGCCGGCATGAACAAGGCGGACCTGCGAAGGGGCGAAATCGACTGGACCGAGGGGGGCGTCGCGGGAGCACGCGCTTATCTGGTCCAAAAAGACTTCCTGACGACGGAGGCCGACGCGCGGCCATCCCTCGAGACTCTGGCCCTCGTTCTCTTGAAGGTAGCGATGGGGATGAGGGCGTCCTCTGTTTCCGTGATGAACGAAAATGCGGTACGTGCGGTCGCGTTCATATTGGAGCAGCGCGAGGACGAGGTGTCGCGGGGGCTGGAGCAGACGTTGGAGGGCATGTCGCGGGACGTGCAGCGAGTTCTGGCCATCGCGGAGAAGGGCGAAGGGGGCCTGCTGGCAGACAGTGAGGCGGGAGATGTGGCGGCGGAGCTGAGGAGCGCGGCCGAGGTTCTTACGCGGACAGTTGACGAACAGGCTGTGGAGCTCAGCACCTTAACGGAGCGCCTGGAGAAAGGGCTCACCGCGGTGTTGGAGCGGGCAGAGGCAGTGGAGGCGGCACCACCGGTGATGAGTGGGAGTGTTTCCTATGCAGCGGCCGCGGCGGCGGCGCCACGAGGAATGACAGCTGAGCATGCGTCAGTACTAGCACGGTCTGCGCGTATGGCGCGTCAGATCCTGGTCGACACGTCGACGGAGGGGGGTGCGAGCAGTCTGGCGGGGCTGACCGAGTTGGAGCTGAAGGAGAAGGCCAACCTGGCCCTCACCATGATGGAGGAAAGGAGAGAGGGGGCGGCCTTCGTGGGCGCGAGCAGGCTCACGAACGGTGGCGTTGTTTTCGACTGCAAGGATGAGGCGACGGCGGTGTGGGTGCGACAGGTGGATGTCGTGCGCCAGTTTGTGGCGGCGTTGGGCGGCAATTGCGTGTATCGCCCACGTCGCACGGAACTGATAGCGGAGATGGTGGGAGTGGAGGCAAGGGTTGAGGACAGGGGTTTCTGGAGGATAGTGGAGAACGACAGCGGGATTGTCGAGGGCGGTATAGAGGGCGCCCGCTGGATCAAGGCGGTAGAACGACGTGCGCCGGGTCAGCGAGTTGCGCACCTTCGTGTCGCTTTTGCGAATGCGGAGGCAGCCAACCATGCCATCGACAATGGTCTTTTCGTGCAAGGGAGGCACGTACGAGTTCGTAAGTCAGACAACGAGCCGCAGCGTTGCGCCAGGTGTCAGTCATATGACGGACACCTTGCGCGCGTATGCAAAGCATCCACGAATGTCTGTGCGCGTTGTGCGGCGGACCATCGCACAGCTGACTGCCTCGCCATGGAGCAGGATTTGCGCTGCGGCAACTGCAAGGTGACAGGACACGGCGCGGCGAGTCGAGAGTGCCCGGTCTTTGTGAAGGAGCAGGAGCGCAGGAGAGCGCGGGATCCGACGTCGGGATATCGCTACATTCCTACGGCGGACCCGCGGACATGGGCAACCACTGCGGTGTTGTTACCAAGGGAGGCAGAGGCAAGTGAGAGGTGGCAGCGTGTACGGACAGGCACAGGCAGGCTAGCAGGGGGAGCTGCAGGCCAAGGTGGAGGGCGTCGGCCCGATGATAGTTGGGAGGGGAGACGTCGTTTCGAGCGCGAGCAAGCCAGTGCCGCGCGCTCTAATCGGGAGTTGCAGCAAAGCAGCTTGTCGGACGCTTTTCTACGGCAGGCTGCGAACGACACGACTAGAGTGCGGGGACACACGGAGACGAGTAGTGCGCAGGGAGGCGCAACTTTGGAGCCAGAAGATGGGGAGTTGCGTGAAAATTGGGGAGACGAGCCGCAGGGGGGGCTACCTCCCACACCCACCCTAGAATCTTTCCGGCCTCCGAGCATCACGGTGACGACGGCCACTCCGCCCTCATCGCAGACGGCGGGGACTTCTCGAGCACCTGCGAACTCTTCACTACTTCGGGCCCCGGCCGTACCCGTGGGCGGCCGTCATGTCTGAGCCACAACCAGTGGCGGGCCAGCCCCGGAAACTGGCTATCTGGCAGCAGAACCTGGACAGGGGGCTGGATAATCAGCAGATTCTGTTGGAAAGCATGGGGCGGGACAGGTACCATTTTGCGGCTCTTCAAGAGCCTTACGTGGACAAGAATAGGAAGACGAGGGCGAATTCGTGGTGGACGGCGGTATACCCGTCGGGCCACGATGCATCGGAGGAGAGACCCAGAGCAGTCACACTAGTGAACAACACGCTCTCCTCTAATGCCTGGTCACAGGTACATATTCCATGCCCGGACGTGGTAGGGATTGAGCTTCGTGGCGATTTTGGCACTCTACGTGTCATCAATATCTATAACGATGGTGGGCATGACGAGTCTCTGGAGGCAGTACGGGATTACCTACGTACCCCCGCGGCGAGGCGACGGGCGGCTCCTGGGCCCATCTACTACATCTGGCTGGGTGATTTTAATCGTCACAGCTCAGAGTGGGATGAGGACCGAAATTACCATCTTTTCACGGCGGCGGCGAATCTCGCGGTGCAGCCACTGCTTGACCTGCGCGACCATTATAACATGGTCATGGCGCTACCGAAGGACATCCCGACGCTTTGTGCAAAGGCGACGAAGAACCTTACGCGCCCTGACAACGTTTTCTGCAGCGCAAGCTTCACGGATTTTTTCGTATCATGCGACGCACACCCACATCTTGCCCCAGGCACCACTGACCATTTTGCGATTATTAGCATCATCGATCTGCTACCACCGACCGCGGATGTGGAGGTTCGGCGCAACTGGCGGGAGACTCCCTGGACAGCATTCAATGAGATGCTAGAGGAGGAGTTGATGGACGACCCACTGGTGGAGGGGTATGCGAGTGTGGAGGAGGTGCTGGCAGGGCTGGCAAAGCTGGATGCGGCTATCAACCGGTGTGTTGCGAAGCACGTCCCGCTCTGCAAGCCGTGCCCACATTCGAAGCGATGGTGGACCGGGGAACTCACGGCACAGAGGAAGGAGAGGAATGTGCTCGCATTGAAGTCTTTCCGCAAACGCGATCTTCCATTTCACCCGGTCCATGAGGAGTATCGCAGAGTGCGTAACAACTTCAAGGCAGCCGTGAAGGCAGCGCGGGAGGCGAAGTGGGTAGAGTTCCTTGAGGGAGTGGATGACAGTACGGTGTGGACGGCGAGCCAGTTCATGAAGGGTGCGCCTACGGATGGGGGGAGGGCACGTATCCCGGACTTGAAGAGGAAGGGAGTCATGGGGCGGGATGAAGTAGCAGTCACGAATGCGGAGAAGAGCGAATGGCTGGTAGAGGAGTTCTATCCGGCGCGTAGAGAGGGCGCAACGGACCCCGACCCAGACACCATCTACCCGACATCACTGTGGGAGGACCAGCCACTGACGGAGGACATCCTCCGCAAGGTTATCACCAAGATGAAGCCGTGGAAAGCCACGCGCTCAGGCTCCTTCCCTAACTCGGTTTACAAGTTTTGTGCTGAGCTCCTTGTCCCGAGGCTACAGAGAATCTACCGCGCCCTCGACATCTATCGCTTTGAACCACCGGATTGGAAGGTCACGGAGACGTTCGTGGCTCGCAAGCCAGGGAAGCCGGATTACTCCAAGCCAGGGGCACATAGGCCACTTATACTCTCGCATGGGCATGCACGGCTCCGCAACGGGGGTAAGTGCATGGTGCTGTCTTACTACACGGAGCACTTTGGCATGCTTCCGAACAACCACTTTGGGGGGCGGCCGGGGCGTACTGGCATCGACATGATACAGCTGATAGTCAAGAAGGTGAAGGATGCGTGGAGGAGGGGGAAGGTAGCGGTACTGCTACTGCGCGATGCAAAGGGGGCGTTCCCAAGTGCTCTATTGTCAAGGGTGAAGCACAATATGCGGATGGCGGGTGTACCACTGGCATTCATCGAGTGGATGGAACGACGTTTTGAGGGACGCACGACACGGCTGGTCTTTGACGGGTTCACTTCGCAGCACTTCCTCATTATCGACGGACTGGATCAGGGTGACCCCTGCTCGGTGATGTTTTACCTCTTCTATAACTCCCCTCTTGCTCACCTACACCACAACTCGGGCCTGTACATTGACGACTTCAACCACTTAGCCATTGCGGACTCTTTGGTCGAGGCCGCGGGAGATGTCGTGAATGCAGTCACGGAAAAGGGCGGCATCAACGAGACAGCGAAGGAGAGTAACAGCGACTTCGGGCCTGAAAAGGACCAGTTCATCTGCTTTTCGCGGAGGACAACACTTCAGCGCCAATTCTTTGGACAGAAAAGCAAAAACATACCGGAGAAGCGTCCCAACTTGGTTATCAATGGGGTGGTGATCAAGCCTAGCAAGGCCGTCAAGCTCGTTGGGGTTTGGCTTGACGAGGATCTGTCGTTCAAGGTTCAGGGGGCTGCGATGGTTGCGAAGGGTAACGAGTGGGTCGCCACTTTCCGACGCCTCACCCAGGTGTCAAAGGGCGTTGCTCTGAAGTATATTCGGCGGTTGTACCTCGCCATCTGCCTCCCACGCATCTTTTATGGTGCGGAGGTTGCTCTGGCACCGGTGCGTCAGAAGGTACGAGGGGCAAACAGGCGGCACGATGGTCGAGCAGTGGTGAAGAAGCTGGCGTCTATCCAGCTCCGCGCGGCCCGCATGATTGTTGGCGGCATGGCCTCCTCCCCGAGTGACCTTACATGCGCACATGCAGACCTATTGCCGGTTCATCTAGCGGTCGACAAGCTCTTACACAGGGCTGCCCTGAGGTATGCTACTCTCCCACCGACTCACCCATTGCATAAAGCAATCGAGAACGCGGGTCGACGGCATGTGAAGAGGCACGCCCATCCCCTACACTTTCTCATGAACGCGTACAAGGACGTCAAGCAAAATTTGGTCGAGACTATACCGGCGGTGCGCCGCTCAATGGGCTGGAGGCCGCCGGTCACGGTACGGGTGGCAGCAGACAAGGACGAAGCGAAGGAGTGGGCGCTTGCAGAGACATCGAGGGTGCAGCTGTTCTCGGATGGCTCACTCATTGACGGCTTTGTGGGGGCGGCAGGGATTTTGATGGTAGATGGAGTGGTGAAGCGCACCAAGGGTGTACGGTTAGGGTCGGCGCGGCATTACAGTGTTTTCGAGGCAGAAGGGGTTGGAGAGGTACTGGCGATGGAGTGTTTGCGCGAGGAGGAGGACGAGGTAATCAGAGGGATGGTTCCGTTGGGCATCGACAATAGGGCGGCTATCGACACCACTACGAGCGGAAAGCCAGGCCCTGGTCACTACATCTGGGATATATTCCACCGCAGACTACGCAAAACGCGCGATGCGCATCCGAACTTCAGGTTACGTGTGGTATGGACCCCGGGACATGTGGACATTCCCGGAAACGAGGCAGCGGACGAGGCAGCCAAGCGCGCGGCGCAGACTGGGAGTTTCGGGGAGCCGCTTGCGGTTCTCACGAGGCTGCCGTTTGGTAAATCCGCCCTGGCCTTGACTCACCAACGACTTTTGAAGAGGAGTGCGACGAAGCAATTTAGCATGTCACGGCGTTCTGTGCGGATCAAGGCTATCGATCCCTCGATGCCATCCAACAAATACCTTAAACTCACCGCGCCGTTACCACGGAAGCACGCCTCACTACTATTCCAACTCCGCTCTCAGCATGTCCCCCTGTCAAAACACCTCCACCGCTTGAAGAAATCCCCTACTCCCCTCTGCCTCTGTTGCGCAGCTGTCGAAGAGACAGTCGACCATTTCCTGCACTCTTGCCCTGCCCACGCCCGCGCCCGGTCAAAGCTTTACGCAGCCGGACGCCCTGCCCGTTACACGGAAAACCTACTCAATTCCGTTAAGCTACTTCCCGCTCTATTCGCGTTTATTCAAGAGTCTGGCCGATTCCACGCTGCATACGGAAACTTCGCGGCAGTCGAACTCCCAGACAATGCGAACGACAGGCGGTAGATGCCTCGTCAGACCCTCCCCCGTTGCCCACACCCACATTACGACGCTCACGAACTCATGATCCTTAGTGCACGAATGCACTCCCGCGGTATTTCCGCTTCGCACCCGTCTTGCACGGTGTTGCAAAGTTTTGAGTTTGCGAGATTACCACAGGACACATATATTAAATGCAGATAGTACAAACCTAGATAGTTTTGTCCCTACCATATGCCCTAGGCACGAAGGGGAATAAACATTGATTAAAAAAAAAAAAAAAAAACTGACGGTTACAAGAACAATAGTGCGTGGTAACCACCGGAACAATAGTAGTAGTATTATTAGTAGTTAGTATCACACAGTTGCACCTACAGTATTTAACGGTAGCTAGGACGTAGAATATTCTGTACCTCTCCTAGCGTTTTATTCAACTTCATTGACAATTCCCCAAAAGCCACTTCCCAATCTGCTTAGTAATAAGTCGGACGGCCGAGTAAGGGTTGTTCTTGTAACAACCCGTATAACAAGGGCATCGACAAGACTTCGAACTCCGCGTTCCTTCATAAAATACTTTCAGGGATGGAGATCGTAGCGGGAAGGCGTCGGAGCTAACCCAGTATTTTAGTCTGCTGAATTGTGCGAAAAGAGATCGTCCTAAGGGCGCTTGGACATTTATGCAGCCAATTAGGATTAGACAATAGTGATGCAAAGGGTTTGTGTACACGGTTGTAGTTTAGGAAATACAGGGGGCCGAAAAATTACAATGGGTTCTTGTACCCGCCAGGCTTGTACCTATTAATGTTCCATTGACATCGGTGGAATACGGTGGAAGGCATATATAATCAACGCACCATTGCCATCCCACTGCAACAAATGGCAATGCAAATCCGAATCCCATGTAAGCGATACATTTTATCGCAAACGTCTTGCAGTTGGAGTAGTCGAAAGGCATATTCTGAAGAGGATTTTAGGCTAAGCGCTTTGTGGATAGTAGTTTTATGTGGGGTACTTGATATTCTGATGCATGTGCGTGTGCCATCTGTCTTCCAGCCGGATACACTGCATTCCGGGGTCAAATCGGCAGACCCTCAACCAAGCCGTCTCGGCAGAGGTCGACAGACCTGCACCTCGGCAGAGTCTACCGAGCTATGGCTACCTCAGTCGACCCATCAGAACCACCTATCCTGGCTCTCTGTGCCTTCTTGGGGTGCCGTTGGTGCCGTCTATTACTCATGACGGCTGATGACAGACATTGACAGTGTTACATTTGATGTGAGTGTGACATTTTCAGCCGAAGATCAGTTGGTTGCCCAACCAATCGTCACGGCATTTTCTACACATAATTGTAAGGAAGTAGCACGCCAGCCTCCCAAGTTCATTCACTGCTCACAAGCCTGTGCTGGTGGTGGTGGTGGTAGGAGAACAAAGAAAAAAATCTGCCTCGTTGCTGCTGCTCACCGTGGTGGAAACAGCAGGGTTGACAAGCTATCCGTTAAATCAATTGTTAAATCAAGTGCCAAGCCTAATTTAAGCAACCCTTGGGTGCTATGACCTATAGCCGCCATAATTGAGGAACAGTGGAAAAACTAGCATTGACGAGGTAGATAGACCGCAGCAGGGTCTACCGAGGTGCGGTCGGCAGAGGTCGGCATAGCTCAGTTGAGCAGGGATTGGCAGACCTTACCGAGGCAGCTAGGCAGAGCTCGACAAACATCGGCAAAGCTCGGCAGGGTCGGTCGATTCAGCCCCGGAATGCAGTGATATAGTGGTTGGCGAATCACGGTGGATAGTCGGGGTGAGATCACTGAACGCAGGAGAGAGGCCATTGGAATGATGTCAAAGTGGCGGGGCCAGAGGGCACCCTTGGGCGTTATATAGCCCCCCCCCCCATGAGCACAGGATTCAATCTAGACTGAGGCGAGAGGCGCAGCAGCATGCCAGAGACCAGATTGTGTTGAATAGTCTGGGCAGACCCTTGCTGATGTGATGGAGCTATCTCCGTCTTCCAGGCCCGCCTTCCATTTATTGAACCGCAGTTGCTCTCCATTTGTTCCAGTTCCGTGTTCAGCCCGCATCCAGCCTAGGCCGGCGGGGTCTGGGCTGTGGTCAGGAGACTGGGCGGGGCGGAGCGCCATGGACGGCAGCGGCGCATAGTGCAATTTGAAAATCTCACGGCCCGAGAGCTAGGACAAACGGCTTGCCTCGGAATGGGGGATCGGAGCAAGATCAGAGTCCTCTCTGTCTCGAAGCGCAAAGTGTTGTTAGCAACAGCGAATCAAGTCGAATTTTGCAAGAAGAGGATTGCAGACTGCAGGTATGCTAAATTTCAGAACGAGGCACGAAGGGAGGAACCCAGGCGATAGGAGAGACCGAGAGAGCGGGTTAAAGTTGCCAGCCAATCACTGATTTACGTTGACCATCACGTGATGTTGGCGCGTCTGAAGAGCAGCCACGCCACACCAAATAAAGGTTCAGTTCTCCTCAACAGCTCCACACTCCTTGGACATCGGATAAAAGCTGCTTCAGCGGTGCCAGATAGAGAGATGGACCTCAGTGGGGTTCTTAGACATACGAGCAGCAAATATTCCCTTGGATAATCCTCTGTGGTATTGATGGGGAAGAAATATTCGCGTTTCATTATACTTCGGAATAGACGGCTACATCAACGGGTAGATAAATGAATGTGAGCGCTCAATTAATGGCAGGAGTGTCAAAAATGCCAATCAGTACAGGAAGTACTTGGCGGTGTATTTCACGGAGATGTCAGCAGAACCCGGAACACACTATGAAAGAGGTTTAATCGCATGCTCAAACGGAAGGATATACAACACTTACGGAGCTGGGAGGCTGCCCGCTGACGGTATCGATACGGAAGATCTTTGAAGCCAGGGATCCCTGAACGTTGTTGAGGGCGAGCCAGTCCACATTCGTCGTGTGGTTGGTTGGGGCCGGGATGTCGCCGACCTTGGCACCAATAACGTAGGCACTGGCGTTTCCGGCGGTTCTGCCAATGGACGTGAAATCCCACTTAGGCGAGAGGCCGGTGCCAGAGGGCGAAGTTACGAAATAGTGGTACTGTTGAAACAATTAATATTTGTGGGGAACACGAAATAAAAACGCACCCCAAGCAGGAAGGGCGCAAGAACGCGACTACCGATAGTCGTCGCAGTTACACTGGCGGGCTCCTGGCTCCAGATATCGAAGGCATCCGTCTGGAGGACGTGGAAAGCCGGCGTTCCGATTAGGCACGAGATGTCGAATAGAGACGCCACAGCTCCGATCGAACTAGAGATCTATGAGTACATGGTGAGACGATCAACCGAGAGCTTACGCGTAGGTGGAGGTGGTACTGGTGCACGAATAGTTTTGGACGCCGACGCCAAGCGCAACGTACAGAGGGGCGGTCGTGGGGCTAACGAGCAACGTCTGGTTCGCGGGAAGGTCCATGACAGCCTTCGACGTAGCGCAGGTGGGGTCCACAGCGATGCCAGACACGAGAAGTGCTGCAGAGGTGAGAGCACCGAGCAACTGGAAGGCGAACATTTTTCGGGAACAGAGACAAGAAGTTGGACTGTCGGTGAAGGAGAGGAGATCTCACGAGTGAGGTTGGAGTTTCAATAATTTTTGGGGCTGCCTTTAATACCGTTTCGTCCAATGGAAATAGCCCAACATACATATTGGTCTATGTCTATCAAAAGAAGTTCGCTTCCCATAACCGCCGGTAACCGACAGTCGTTCCATTTCAATTTTCAGCCAGGAACGGCGCGGATTTAAATAGGGAAAACACCTCCAGAATTATAACTTGGCGGAGCACGCAAGACTAGAATGAAAGCACAAAGTACTTCCCCAGTGAAATTCATTTTTCAGTGCCTATTTTTAACCAGGCTTCTGACAGCGAGCGGAGAGAAAATTTTGAAGCGTACGTGATTTTACGACAGTGTCCAAGCCTGCCGTTCAGGGACCAACAGTCACAAATGTCAGTCTCTCCAGGTCGGTTCAACTGACAATCATCTACGCTTTCATTCCAAGATATGTCAACCTGCGACCACAGTCGACGACTGTTCACAATTCCTTTTCCGCCGAAACCTAAAAAAAACGCAAATCTTAGGTCGGAAGATGGTAAATCCAATGCAGCTTTCATAAGTATCACTGTTTGGGAACTTCAAAATGGCGGCGCGCGCGCAAAATCTGTCTTTGACGCCGTCGGGATCGCGTAAAATGACATCGCCGACTCTGCCGACTCGGACTCGAGCATTGCAACAATTTCAAGCCGAAACACACATGATTCAAGTTCAACCCTGAGCCCATGCGTGCGAACCCGAATTAATGCGCAGTGAACGCTGTTGCCCGTGCGCGCCGGGGCCGTAATTATTTGTGGTAGATTTATTGCGCGGCCCCTTTAGCGGGCGTTTCAGGTTTGAAACCCCATTTTTCCATGGTCTAAGCGGCTGGGGCGCCTCTTGAGCTTCGAGCCCCACGCTGACTGACCTCGGCTGTATCTCGGGTTAGACTGAGTTTTTCTCCGCAAAAATCAAACCCACAGAAGCCGCCAAAGCGATTCGGCGCTTCCACTGTTAATTGAAGTTTCCAACGTGGGACAGGGGTGTACCATGCAAGCAATTACAACAAGAAATAAATAATATAAAATACAAATGATACAAATGAGTTGTTGGTGGTGGAACAAATGATATAATGATATACATAGTGTCAGTTCGAATCCATTCGAGTCGCTGGTTAGACCATGTTCGGCGCCGTTGGGTTATACACAGCCTTCTCAGGCTGAAAAGTGACAATTGGTCTCAGCGATGAACGGTAACCTACCAAAAAATACGTACCACTTGCAAATGACGGCCTTTTTGAGCGCCGCCTGTCGAAAGGTGGCCGTCGTCCTCGATGGTGCGGGTGATTTGAATAGTCAACTGCTGAGGTTTTGAGGAGACTGAAGCCGTGCAGGAACAATACATACGTTTGGGGAGGCACATCGCGAAGGAATAGTTTCCCACGAATTTGGAGAGGCACATCGCGAGGGAATAGCGTCCCACGAATTCAAGTTCAACCCTGAGCCCATGCGTGCGAACACCGATTGAAATGCACATTGGCCGCTGTTGCCTAGTGCGCGCCGGGGCCGTAATTATTTGTAGTAGGTAGGCAGCTGGGTAGCATTAGATTCATTGCGCGGCCCGCTACCGAGGAACGAGGTAAAAACTGTTTGTAGCGTCTGTCTACGAGAGACTAGTTTTGCAGCACCGCCATTAAATTACCTGCAGCGATGGAATTCAACTATCATTTCATTTTGGAAACAGAACTTATTGAACCGTTGTTATGTTATCACTTACTCCGCCCCAGCCCCAACCCCAACGATCCTCCCAACCTCCGCCCCAACGCCCTGCACGCCCCTCCACACCTCCACCATCTCGTTCCATACTCGCGTCTGTGTGGCCAGGCCAGCGGGGGAGGTCGTCCAGGAGGGGGGGCTGGGAGACGTCAGTCGAACGTTTTTACATTATTCGGATTTGATGAGTGAGTGAGGAAGGGGAAGGGAGAGAGGTGAGGGAGAGAGAGGAGGATGTGTGTGAGCGGAAAGAAGAGAAGAGCGAATTTAAAAAAAAAGTCGAACGGAGGCATACACCATAAGGGAAAGGAAATGCTCGAAAAAAAATGGGACATGGCACGTACGCTGTCAACTTGCACGCATACACATACGCGCCGGGAGGCGTCGGGCGGAGCACGCCGTAGAGCAGGTTGAGCGCACCCTGTGTGGTGGTGAAGGCGAGGCGTTTCATGAAAAACCTGTGCCGCGCGTGGGTGAGCGGTGGCCGACAGAGGAAGGAAGGAAGAAGGAAAGCGACGAAAGAAAGGCGCCTAAAAGCGCGAAAAGAAAAAGACGGAGGGGAAAGAGAAAGAAGGAAAACGCACCAAGCAACCCCTGGGAGCGGGAGGTCTCGTGCGAGTTCGCTGGCGCAGAGCGCGGGGGCGACAACGCTGGAAAGGACAAGGGACAGAGTGTCAGCAAACAATTCAGACAGTGAGGGTTTGCGAAGGAGGAAATAGCAATTGCACAGCTACCCAATGCACCACGCGCAAGAGCTGCGCAATGCGTAAAAGAAACGAAGAGCAATCAAAGCGTACTTGACCACAACGCCCTTGGCCGCGTCCAACCCCGCGATCTCGCGCGCGAGGTAGAGATCAAAGAGCTTGGACGTGGGGTAGCGGTCCATGACGTCGCTGCCCTTGAAGTTGATCTTGTCGTTCAGCTCCTTGAGGATATGAGAGGCGGATTTGAAAGGGAAGGAGGCGATGCACATGCCTGCGAAAGAAAAAGCCCGGAAAGAAGTTGGGCGAAGATCAGCAAGGGAAGGGGTTGAATGTATCCATAGTCAGCGAAGCGATTCTAATTTTAATAAAGTGCCGCACCCTCTGAGCCGGTAATGGTGAGATGCGGCGCTATCGCGGTGTCGGGGAGAGGATGGGGGAGTGTGGACGTGCGCTGAAGCAGAGGCAGCAGTAAGACGCCTAGGAGACCGGTGGAAAGGGCGTTGACTTGAAGCCTGCCGGAAGTGACGTTAACTCACAGTTTGAACACTGTGCTGCGGACGGAATACGCACATCTTCTCCCACCCATCCTCCGTGACGCCCCAATCCCACGAATTGATCCCCGCATTGAGCACCGCTCCATCCAGCCTCTCGAGCGTGCCCTTCGCGCGCTCAGCAAACCGCACCACGCTCGCGAAGCTCGCCATGTCCAGCTCCCACACCTCTATCCTCTCGGCCTCGAACCCCGTCTCCTTGACGATCTGAGCGCGCGCGGCCTCCCCTTTTCCCAGATCGCGCACGGCAAGGATGATTTGGGCGGGGTTCAGACGCGCGAGGTGGATGGCGAGCGCGAGGCCGAGGCCAGTGTTGCTGCCCGTCACGAGGTATGTTCTGCCCGTCAGATCCGCGTGGGTGTCTTCCAGTTTCGCGAAGAGTTGGACGCGAAGGAAAGTGAAGAGGAAGCTGAGGGTTTGGCCCATGGCATTGAATGCGAAGGAAGGATAGTATTGGTAAGCGAGGTTGATCTTGATCTTACAGCTCCGCGATCACCCGCGGCTGATCCCGCTTGTTCACTAATTCAATTGGGGAGTGAGCCAGAGGACCGGTGCAGTTTTTTATCCTTGGCCCTGGGGTCAGCACCAACTTGATCTCAAAATGTGGAAATTCGCGAGACCTTCCCTTGAAGACCCCGTTGAAGTTGCGTCAGGGGAGGGACGAAAGTTAGTTTGAACCTAAACACAACTCGAGGCTCGAGAGGTCAAACTTGGGTCAAACCGTGATGTTGCGGACGAAGGTTAAACCCTGTCAGCGTCAACCTAGATCAACTATTGCTCGCCAAAATATAGCAGACATACGTTTTTAAACAACAGGGTCCTAGTATTATTATACATGAGAGTAATGAGCGTACGACGTCAGTGGTATCATAAGAATGGTGGCGGGTGTGCCAGTGGTATAAAATAAAGATCATGCATTCGTGAGAAGAGGAAGGACTAAACCAGAGACCGATCACCATGCAGGGGGCTCGTGGTGGAAATGCGTCGCCGTCGGTGCGTACATATCCCATTCATTCTCGGTCTTGAAGATGAAGTGCTGCGCCTCGAAGGGGTGAGCAGGGGTGGGGCAAACAATGCGCGCCGGGTCGCAAGATGGACCGCATTTCGCACGATAAGCGACGTCGACATCGAACTGAGGCGCAGATGACGGCGGGGACGAGTACGGGCTCGACGGGCCGGGTGACGAGGAGGGTGGCGACACGCCGTATGCGAACGCGGACTGCGGCTGTGGTTGCGAGTACGAGTATGAACTTGGCGAGTACTGGTACATCGGCGGGGGCGGCGAGAATACGGCGGCGTCCGTATACTGTTCGTCGAATTCCTCATCGTTCCATGCGTCTGCGGGGTCGAATTCAAGCTCTGTGCCATGAAGGACGAGCATGAACGCATCGCCACGGCGGGGCTCTACAACGGCGGGTACGCCTTCCCGGCGCCGCCATTGATTCACCTCTTCGCGAACCGCCTCGCTCTCCAGGTACAGCGCCTGCA
The DNA here is from genome assembly GCA_014925785.1 of Mycena galopus ATCC 62051. Taxonomy (NCBI): domain Eukaryota; kingdom Fungi; phylum Basidiomycota; class Agaricomycetes; order Agaricales; family Mycenaceae; genus Mycena; species Mycena galopus. The sequence goes on from WIQG01000411.1 coordinate 86,849, forward strand.
GCTGCTGCGATGCAAGGATGCGATGTCTGCGGGAACTGTTGATGCACGCGATGGAGGATTTTGCGATCGCAATTCGGGATGGACGCCGCACTCCCGCAAGATTGGGTAACAGGGAAGCAAGCTCCTGTACGATGTTAGCCAATCCAGATTACAAAAGAGATGGTGCACCACCGACTCACAAGGATGCGTGCATTCAGTTTGTCTCGGCGCTGTCTTTCGACGGCGTTATGAGATGCACGGCGGACATCGGTGCTTACACGTCGTTTTTCGTTGGGTGAGTCGTCACTGTCGTGGTTCCCCCGTCTGAGATCCCTGGATAATTCCCCTCCACTCAGGGATGCAGAGCACAAAGGGAAGGGTGGGTGAGAAGCAATGAAGGACGAAGAGGAATATGCAGAGGCTTCGGATAATGAGCGTAATGCCATGGCGATTGCAGAAAGAAGGTCGCCAAAATGAATTATTTTTCAGGAATGCGGGAAACCAAGCTAAGTACTGCATCGTTAGTTAGTTCGCCTCAAATACATGGAAACGAACCTACCCCGGAAAACGCTAGCAAAAGAAGAAGGAGAAGGTGAGGCGTGAAGGCGTGAAGGCGCAAAAGGGGGCTTTGAAAGTGAACGGGCTTCAATCGGTTGCTTTTCTCAGCCTTTCAAGTACGCGAGCTAATGTGCGAATGATGTTTGATGCCAGGCCCACGAGACTGATAAGGAATGGTTGACTGATGCTATAGATCCTTCCCGACAGCTCGGCAGTAATTCAAAACATCTCCGCTTCAGCCTTCCGCTTCTGGGAAAGAGCCATTAACATTGGGCGCGGGTAGTAGTAAGCCATGGACTATGAAGCTTAACTTAGTCCGGCAAAAGGCTTACAGAGGTAAGGCCTACTGTACTGGAGGATTGGACGCTGGCATTGTCGGACCCTATAGAATATTAATATCAGTGAAATGGCAGGCTTCTGTGAAATCTGGCAGTCAAATGAGTGGGCAAGTGACACCAGCGTCAAAACGTGATCGACTGCTCCGTGATGAGGTTCTGACAAGGACAATCGATCCCCGAATACTCGTCAAGTTTTCCCATCACCGGGATTGGGGGCATCTCCTTTTCAAAGGTTTCGTCCGAAGATTTGCGACGGCCTGACGCTTACATTCAGAAACTTTCAACTTTCAAGAAAGTGCGAAATATCCTTCGGGCAGCACCATCTAAACGGTTTCCTTGTTTGTCGTTCGGTAGACGTCCGCCGTGAATTCTGAATAGACGATCATTCGGCCTGGAGGAATAAATGTTTAAAAAGTACCGAACGCCGGTGATGGCCAATTGGGAAATTGGTGCTTGTCGCAGCAGACTTGCGGTCTACAACCCTACATGAACAACGTTAGAATCAAAATCGCCGTCAACTTTTAAAAAGGACCTGAAAGGCAATACTCATTTCAATTTACTGTCGTTTTGGGCCCAGAGAAAGCAAAGGAGGTCTCCAGAGCCAAGTAGTCAGCAGAGTATCTTTGGAATGAACTTGACGCATGAACAATCCCGCTTCAACGACCTGAGAAGTAGTAGATTTATGAGCTCCCACGATCTACAAGCTCCCAATCTACTAGACAAAGCTAAATATATTTGTTGCCCAGTACGACTGCTCGGAGCCGCTCATCAGAAATGACGCGTCGAGAGACAAAGACATTCCGGTCTGCGCCAGTCTGCGAAGAGCCTCAACGGTGTCTGTGAGGAGAGGTTTGTTCGGGGTCCTCCGGATTACGAGGCGTTTGAGAAGTTGGCATTGGCAGTTCGTCTGACGCCGCCGCGACTCTACCATGGCGACGAAGCGGACTTGGTCGAAGGAGCCCCGGCCGCTGAGCTCCAGCGTCTGGAGGTTCGGTGCAAAACAGCTGGCGTGGCTCGGGTGAATGGTCAGCTGTGCGATGAGTTCATCGACAGCAGCGGTGTCACCACGGCCGGCATGGATGCGCAGCGTTTCGATTATTGGGTTCTCCTCGGCCAGGGAGATGAGGGTCGATGCTACAAGCGAGCCATTGACGAGGGAAATTGAAGTCAATGGAGGGTGGTCCCGTCGAGTGAGGGCTAGGAGTTGGAGAAGAGCGTCGCCTTCTGGTGCCTTCTGCAAGACAATATCCCGAAGGCTGGGTAGGGACAGAATGCGCAGGAATTCCGAGTCTCCCACACGGAGTCGAAGAAGGTGAGGAAGGGTCACCAGTACCGGCGCGCCGTCGAAGGGGAAGGATGAGTCATTTGAGAAAGTGAGATGGGCGGATACCAGGTTGGGACAGCGACGCAGAACAGCGAGGTGCTCGTGCCCATTACCGATCGCACGGTAGTGTGTGAGTTGGTGCCATGGAATAACCAGCGATACTGCGGGCTCGCATACATCCTTGACGCTTAGTTTCCGCAGGCGGGGAGCGTTGGCAAACATGTCCAACCGGTCGCCTTGGGGAAGGGCCGTTCCGCTCCACTTTCCCTCGATCTGCAGTTCTTCTAGCGCGCCCACATTCCCCTTCATAAAAGCAATTCGGGTCTGCACGCGAGTCCAATCAAATGCCAGAACGAGACTGCTCCAGCGGTCAGAGGTTCCCCTCAGTGATTTCAGCAGTCTAGCAAGATACGGTATGGTATCACGGTGGGGACTTGACCTGGCGGTCAAAAACGGATGGAGCCACGCGCTGCCAGACCTGGAGAGTTGAAGATTGAACTGGTAGGCGGTTTGGTGGACAAAGGGGTATATGGTGGGAAACGACCAGAGTTTTTGTGACGAGAGCGCAACCTCGCGCCAGTGTTTACAAACCTACAAGCGAGCGTCAATTCTTTGCGGTGTCTATATCAAGGACTACTAACCTGGCTCACGAGCCAAGCGCCTTCCGCACTGGCTTTTGCCGGCATCCTATCCGAGACCAGGAGAGAGTAGAGAAACATGAGGGCGAGGATTTCCGGGGGAAGTCGGTTTATGGAGAAAACGATACGTTCAGTCTTGGCGACGTATCTCTCGAGCTCTGCGACTCTGGATCGCAATTCCTCCAGCTCCTGTCTGGCCTTTGCAACCATATCCCGCGCAAGGGGAATATCGGCGGCGGTGGGGTTATCGGGGAAGATGTGAAGCTGCGCGAATCTGGGTGGCACCGACATCGATGGCGAAAAGAAGAGGGGTGAAAGACAGGAGGGTGTGTGCACAGCCACGTTATCACATCATTACATCAACTCGCACTATTTAACATTTAAATTGAGCGTAGGACGTGTTTCGGCTGAAAGAAAATTGTTTTCGACACGCCAATTTGTAGATTTATGTGCCCTAGCCAAACAACGACCGCTGTGTGGGTATATAAGAGTCCTCGATATCGTCACCGTGTTGGGTGGATTTCGCCAAGTCATTTGACCGTTGTGAGGTTTCAGAGGAGGAGCGCTGCGACATTTCCCTAGGAACTTCCGATTCAGATTCGTCCTCAGATTGCAAGGCCTCCCCAGCTTCCACCTCCCCAGGGACTTCCGATTCGGATTCGTCCTCAGATTGCAAGGCCTCCTCAGCTTCCACTCGGGCACCCTTAGCTTGATCAGGGAGCGACCCAGCGTCATCAATATCAGAATATGTATCCGACTCGTCAGCCTCGCGAACTTTCAGGTTGGATTGCGGCTGTGGCCGCACAACAGACGCTTCCGAGTCCGAATCCGACTCCTCCTCTGTGGAGTTGTCTGCATCAGGGGAGACACGGGCGTTCGAGATCGGGGTCGAAGGCTCAGAGGAGCTTTCTGACTCTGATTGATCCTCCGCATTGTTGGCTGGCTGTGGGACAGGAAGCGTGCGCTGAGATTGCGGATGCTGTACGGAGGCCTCGGAACTCGAGTCTGACTCCTCCTCATCGTCAGCGACTAGCTGCCGGCCTTGAAGAGACGCCTCGGAGCTCGAGTCGGACTCCGCCTCTAATTGCTGGTGTGGGAGTCTGCGCCGAGATTGGGGTTGTTGCGTCGCTGCGGGGTGAACTTCCGGTGGCAACGCCGACGGCTCAGAATCCAGGTCTGAGTCGTCGGGCGCATCGGGGCGAGGCGCATGTTCAGGTCGGCGTGGTAGTCCCTGAACCTCCACGTTCCGTCCCTGGTCTGTTGGAGCCATGGGGGAAGTGGGAAAAGAGAGCTCTCTTTCCCCGGGCTCGGATATGGGAACGACCTCCATGTTGGGGCACCGGTTGCGGCCACGCCTCCTGGATTTTGGAATCGGAAGGGAAGGCAACACGTCTTCATCTGGAGTGTCGGGAGGGCTGGTACGTTTACGCTTGTGGGTTTTTGGCGCAGGTTTAGACGCGTCATTGCCAGAATCGCGGCTTTCCGAGTCGCGCGTATGCAGGATTGCGACTCCATCGCCATCGTCATCCCTCTCGCGAAGGTATGTCGCTGTGATGGTTAAATCACGACTGCGTTCCCACGTCGCATAGACTACCTCGGGTTCAATACCATGCGCCTCACCAAGAAATTTGACAGCTAAGTTCAAGCCAATCCATTGGTCGCGTTGCGAGAGGGAGCTGGAGTTCTTCATGAAATGGTCGAATGAAATGGGGAGATCCCCAAACGTTTCGTCGTCGGGCGGGGACGCACTGCAACTGCTTAGGAAAAGGTCTGAATTCGTTGAATTTACCTACCGCTCATATTGAAGTCGTGGCTTCTTCCTAACACGCTTGGGATTTGATTCTTCATCCTCGTCGGTCCTTGGAAACCATTTAGACACCATATCAGAAGGCAGAGCACCGGGAATGCTCACGGGTAGGCGGGCGGCAGTGAGTTTTGCAGAATAAACCCTTCAATACGCACATCATAAACCGGACGGAAACGCTTATATCTCGATAGCCACGATTCTGCCGAATGTTTTGAGCCACAGGGCTTCTGTAGTATGATGTCGAATTAGCGTAAGGCCTCAAGTACTGCTAAAACGTACGTCGGCCAATTCCCGGTAAGTAAAAACGCTCGTGCGCGCACTGGGTTCGTAATCTGCTAAAAACTCGACAAGGTCTTGCTCTTCAGTTGCGGTGAAATCATTTCTGACGCGACTAGGTGGCAATGAAAAGACACTACGTTTTCGGCACTGACGGACTGACCTGAGGGCATTCTTTGACTCCTTTGCCGACATGATACAGGAAATTAGCGCCACAGAGTTGACAGAACCAAGTTAGTAAGGTTGAAGATGCGTTTCTCTATGTCAAGTGGAGGTTTGGTGGATGTGCGAAGAAAACATGAGATAAAGCCCACCAAACAACATCACATAGCCTCTTTCGCTTACGCCCAAAGACGTTATTGAAGGCTCAACGGTCAGCCTCTACGTCGGGGTAACAGATCAGCCCTTTTAAATAAAAATTAAATGAACTAGGATCTGCTGTGTGAGCATTTTTCACTGAGCGTCGAACACGGTGTTCGACGCCGGCGCTCAATGTATTTGCTATCCTAATTTCTGGAACACCCAATCTTTGACTCATTCATCTCAAGCTGGTACGGAAATGGAAAACGGAATTAATTGTCCACAGGTGTAGCAAGAAAGTCAAGAAAAACTAATTTGTCCAAGCACGGTTGAAAAGTCCTGGGAGACGTCAAGTTCAATGTTCGCGGCACGCCCATGGTGCTCGGGGCAGTCAGTACTCGATTATCCCGTAGTTTTGGTCCACTGTTGGTTTGGACCTATGTCGCGAGGTCAGTATTTCAAAGCACACGAACTGGGTATGAATTTACCGCCAGTGCATGCCTGTAGACGATTAATGAATTAGTACCGAATTTATTTGGTCAAGAGAGACTACGTACCCAAATCTGTACGACATTTCCGTCCGTCGTAACACCATTCGTGAGATCCAAGCAGCTCGAATGGCCACTCCACTGGATCGCGCTCCCCGAAATCGTCCACATCTGGTTCGTGTTGCCTGTAGCGCACGTCCAGATCTGAAGCTTATTGCCGTCGGTGGCTACCCCGTTCGTGACATCCAGGCACATGGTGCCGAAGATCTGGAGGTTCGACCCCGAGATGGTCCAGGCTTGCGAGGCGGAGCCAGAGACGCAGTCCTCGATCTCGACGACCGCGCCATTAGTGTTGGACGCAGCACTGAGACACTTAGAAGCGCTGGCAGTTGGGTGTATGAACGTGGCGGTGGGAGTGGGGCCTGAAGTTTTCGTTGTTGTAGTTGACGTTGAAGTTGCAGTTCCCGTTGTCGAAGAGAAGACAGGTGTACCGGTTTCGCACACAATGGACCCACCGCAGACGTCACCGGGATCAGGTGTGCCGTCGCATGTCCAAGAAGACTAGAAGACAATTAGGAAGGTTAGGAATGTCAAGCTAGGTATTATAGGGGACTTGCGGTTTGCGTCTGAGGAACCCCAATGGCTTGATAAGGATCAACACCGAGACATTCCGCCATGGTCACGAGCTGACATGTTCGTTCAGGGAGAGTCGAGATTCAGGGGAGAGGGGAACATACATTATAACCTTTGCTCTTGAAAAGGTTGAGAGCGAAAGGAACAAGGACGGTAGCGGTGGTCTCTAATCGAGAAATTGCTGAGGAATATCTCAGAATATAAGTTGAACACGCCAACCTTCAGTTTCGTGCTCCAGAATCAAGGCGTTCTTGACCTTCGCATTTGCCACATCAGTGTATACCGCCTCTGACTGTGCCGTGGTATTCCCATCCGCATCACCGGTATCCCAGTCCCACATCGCGAGGCTCTGTCCTCGCGCAGCCGCAATAGATTGGATGTTACTGTTGTAGTCGCCGTACGGCGGGCGCATGAACGCAGGCTTAATGCCCAAGATGCGCGAGAACGCCTCTTCCATGCGGTACATCGCGTCCTGGATCTGCGCCGTCGTGAGGCCAGCAGTGAGATCCGCATGCGACCAGGTGTGGCTCCCGATCATATGTCCGGCGGCGTACGCGTACTTGACGTCCGAAATGCGATCGGCGTTGTAGATGCAGTCCCAATTGTTGCCGTTCATGAAGAACGTCGCTTTTGCGCCGGCGGCGGTGAACTGGTCGGAGATGCTGCGGAGGTAGATGTAGGGCCCTGAAAAGATCATGTCAGGATGTAGAAGTGGAGTGAATGATGAAGATCGGACCATCATCCTGCGTGAAAAAGATGAGCGGGGATCAGAGGCGTGAGCGAGAGCATACAAAGGTAAGAGCAATGTCGTTCGAGTTGATACAAGCATCATAGACTTGGGGAGTAGCACGGTATTCCTACAAAAGTTGGAGGAGACAATCGACTTGAACTAGGCAAGCGCACCAAGTTAGACCGGCCCCAGACCACGGACGCGGTCAAAAGAGTGGATAATACGAAACGTCTGGACATGACGGATTGAGGACGGAGAACGGGGGGGAAGCGCAGGGGCTCGATTTCCAAGGACGCTCCCGAGCCGTATTTAAAGTGTTCTGTCGAAATAGATTATAGTCTACTCCATCCGAGTTAAGAATGAAGACCCGAACGAGCCGTAGTCCAGCTGGCGCTTCCATTGAATAGAGATTACCATCTTGACGTAACCGGCCTTTCTGGATTCTGGCGCGGTTGAGATCTAGAGTGACAGGCTGGTCTACAGCCACCTCGACGGTTTTGTCGAGCTCCTGCGTGCATCTTCGAACATTGGGAGGCCCTTTGTATTATGTTTAGCACACAAGATCCACATGAGGGGGCGGCGCCCTGTCAAAAATCGTATGGTGGACATGAAGGATCATGGAGAAAAGGCGGGAAAGATTTTAGTGAGAAGAGCGTCATACGTTATGCCGAAATGTATAATAGACGACGTCCTCCGGAACTAAAAGGGTAAATTCCAAGTAGCCTCGGGTTGACTGATGGAATTATTTCATTTGTCCGAAAGGGGTACCATTGTTCCAGTTTTGAGCGACCAAAGGTATTCATCGGTGCCTACAGGAGGACCCAACTTGAGAGTGAAAGTCTACGGTCTCCAGGGGTTTGACTAAAGCCCCGACAGGAAACGAGGTGGAGTCACGTTCGATCCAAACTGCTCGCCGGGGCCAAGTACTATTTGATTTCTCGAATGGGAGATTGACCGCCTGATTGACTTCTATGTATTCCGAGAACAACGCAGATGGAGAAGACATAGAAGGTGCGGTCCTACTGCCGGATTCCGAGCGAAAGGCCCAGAATGCAGCAGCCGAGTGAGCACTCGCTAAAGTTATATACGAGACCCAAAAGCCAAAGAAAGGCATAAACGTTGGCGATGAGTGGCAGTTGTCCGTCCTTCGGCAATAAACGAGGGCAGTCACGAATAGGCCCCAGAGCAAATGAAACCGAAGATACGCCGGAGGGTGAGCTTCGTGAAAAGACATTGCTTCCTGTAGATGGTCCAATACTACTTCGCCACGCCGCATCGATGAATTATGATCAAGGTCTCTTTGGTGCGGTGAGCTAGGGGCATACGCCTTGTCACGAGTGAAGGAAGACGGCGTGGCCGCAAATTCAATTCCCAGATCCAACGAAGACTCTTCCATGAGGAGGTCATAGAGAGCGCAAAGAACCCGTCACGATCTTAAGTCACACGGAGAATGTCACCTTTCGGCCCCAAAGCCCCGAATCAGCCTGCCATCACAATAATAGACATCTCATCTGTTTCCGGATGAACGCGAGATAGATTCATATACGGCCTGATCCAGGAATTCGAACGAGGCATACCGCTCTGAAACTCGGACTTGAGGTGAGTTACCGCTGCGGCAGGGGATATATACCGACTCCACATACCATCCCCCGGAGTGTCCGGGATTATTCCAGCCAACACACGCGGCCATCCGCTCAAAATTCCCTTCGGTAATAGTCATCCAGCGCCTTTGTCGGTTCAGGGCGCGTCTAGAGCTGCGGCTCCGAATTGATTTCATAATGCGAACAGGAACCCCGCCCGCCACCGTGCGCCCAGGCGAGCCAAGAAAAAAGTGAACTACAGAGCGTCAGATCAGCACAGTGAGACTCTGACCTGATTGATTAAATTCGTCTTTCCCACTCCACTCCGTGTTTGGCGCCGGCAAGTCATGTGCAGACACTGTCAAGACTGTTGGAATGGAAAGAGAACTCTGCAGCTCGGGTGGGGATTTAGTACGACGTGGACTTGTTATCAGGCTCCTTCGAGTTACACTTGTGTACATTACTGTGCTGGAGTACTTGAGCTGTGAATTTTTGGAAATGGTCAGCTCATAATACGTTCCGAGTTCTGAAGAGTTGAACATCTCCGAGATGCCCGACAGTGCTTCCATCGGGTGGGATATCGAGACTTGAGCACCAACCCGGATGAAGCCAAAGAGCGAAAATTATGCCCTAGGTTTAAAATTCGCCTCGCTTCCCGTCTTGGCATTTGCTATCTGCTGCTGCCCGTCTGCTATCTGTCGGATGATCTCTGGCGTCTGACAGGACTGCGAACCAAGTGCGAATGGGAAGATCTTTTCCATCAAGCCATAATCTTCAAGCCATGCCTGTATTAAATGTCAGGTTCGGCTGCCGAGACCGCCCTGGCTTAGACTTAAAGCGGACTCTAGATAGATATCATCTCACTTGATCATCGGACATCTTGCTAGAGCTCGAAATGACGATACCTTTCGCCGGAAGCATCCAGGGAGGGATACTTGAGCAGTGCATCTTCAAGGTCATGAAGAAAATATGATACTGAACCCAACTTGAACCGTTTTATTTACCTTGATGACTTGGATGATGGCGCACAATGGCTTTGCGAGATCTTGCAGAAATCTACAAGCCTGAAGAATAAAAGTGGCCTTTATTGTATTCAGCTCGACGCCTACGGTAGATCCAATTCAAGAAATTTTGGTCCAAGTGGCAAAGTCAAGTTGAACCAAAGTTGACCTGATTCGAGTTTGATTTCAACCACATCATGATCTCGTTTGGTACGCATTTCTGAACCCGCGAAATCCCTGGTTTTGCGCCGACCGGCGCAAAAGCGGAGGAGAGCCTCTCGTAAGTCAATAGTCAAAAGTTGTCACTTGTTTGGTGGTTGCCACGGCAATCCCACGTGCTTTTTGTCGTCGACCATGGACATCGATGGAGAGCCACTGCAAGGCATTGATGAAGGTAACGACTCGGACTCTTCGGAATCATCGATGCCACGCCTCCAGAGCGTGTCCGACTCGAGCGAGGATCTGTCGGAAGACGAGTCTGACTGGAGCGAAGACGACTTCGCCATCTTGCATAACAGCAATAACGAGAACTCGAGCTCGGAGAATCTGCGCAGTCATTGGCCCTGGAGACGCGAGGGATCGCCGCCCGCCGACGCTGTGACGAATACCGAGGCCGACACAGAGATGGCCAGACTGATTGCCACCGCCATGGGAGGACTCATCCTGAGAGAGCGATTGGTGATGCCTAGACAGCCGAGCCCCGCCAACGCGGCCCGCATCATCGCAGGGCTTGCGTGCGTACCACACGGTCTTGTTCGTAGGCTCGAGCGCGTGGTTGCGGTTGAAAAAAATAATGCCACCGGGAAGGAAGAAGAAGCATTCGGCGCGTTAGATGACAGCGCGTGCGCGATCTGCTGGGACAAGTTGTTGGACGGCGACGGGGCCATATTTCCCTCGGCTTCGAGCTCATCTTCGTTCTCTAATAGCCTCACCTCATCCGAATCTGAATCTAATGCGGCCTCTTCCTCGAAATCAGGGGCGGACCCAGAGATCATTTCCCTCCCCTGCGCGCACCTCTTCCACGCCTCGTGTCTCGCGCCGTGGTTTGCACAACACGGCCAGACGACGTGCCCAACCTGCCGCTTCGACGTTGATCCACAGGGTGTCGTGTGGTATGGCGGTGGCAGCTACTCGATCGCCTACGCCAGGGCTACTGGACTCGACTACGCGAACCTACGCAACGACGCCGCAGCCTCGGAGCTAGAATGGGCACCCCCGCCTGCGCCTGGGCCCACGATTCGCGATCGCGTCGAGCGGCGCGAGCGCGAGGCGGGGATGCGGTGCGATGCCGCGGCGTGCTGCGTTGGGCCCTCGGATGACGACCCGTTTGTCGAGATTCTGGAAAAAGCGGAACGGATGAATGTTATTAACACTGGCCCGAAGGGTAGAAGAGGTGCCGGAAAGGCGTGCACGCGCACATTCCACCGATCGTGCTTGGTCCCGGTGCTGGTTGAAGGTCCCCAGAAACTGCTGGCCAAAGCTGATGGGAGGTCGGTGGAGGACGAAGATGTGGGGAGCTGAATTAGCGGAGTGATTCAACCTGACGGGGACGTCGAATGGTTTTGTATGGCCAGAAAAAATAGACGCAGAATGCACGGACCACCCGAAACCTACGTGATTCCCCATCCCGGCTTCGGATCCCCAATACTGTACTTAGTATTTGTACTATTTCGTTCAATTCGTAAGCCCCTTTGGGGTGTGACATCATCTTATAAATTGTACCTTTCGTACGAGGCCCTGTGACAAATGTGACTTTCGAAAATTTTTCGTAAGCCCGCTTTTCCGTGCGCCCAGCCCGCCTCCGCTTCCGCCTCCGCCAGCCTCCATGGAGCCGCAAGGGAAAGAAGGAGCACTCAGAATCCCACAAAATCTGCTAGAAAAGCAGTTCACATGCTTCAGTACAAGATAGTGTTGCTGATGTCCGGACAGGTCCGGTTTTTTGCTAAAAAATCCGAACCCCGAACCTGACCTGGGGTCCTGTGCGGGAAAATTTTGCGAACCCCGAACCGAACATCGGTCCAGTACAGAATGGGTCCGGTTCGGGTTCTGAACAGGTTCGGACCTGAAAGAACCTCAAAAATATACAAAATGATCAGCAGCTTTTCAGCGACCATTTTTGGCCATGTCACACGTGCAAAACCTACCAGGGAGGGCTCACATGCAACCCAGTGTGCTGCATTTGTGCGTGTGCAGGTACCACAAAAACGGCATCATAGCACCCTAAACAGACGCGCAACCTCCTCGTAACAGCACCTAAATCTGACGTACCTTTTCAGGTGAAGTTTGCGTTTGGGTCACACGAATCCTTCTTAGCCTTAATGCCGTATGAAATCTCTCGGGTATCTCGGTGATGTTCAACTGGCACGCCAAAACGAAATGTAAAGAAACTATACATTGCAAGCATCTTCCAAAGCCATAGCCCTGCTTTAGTATGAGTCCAACGCCTTGAGAGTTGTCTAGCCTCTACAACTTCGCATCTTTGCGCCCCTTTTTCGCTCTCGAACCCCCTTGTGTCATTTTCAACTTCTAAACTTGACCGGTTCTATTCTGTCCAAGTCCTCGCATTTGAGGCTCCCTCCGCCCGTCCCGAGCTTGAAATGTAGAGCTGGAGCAGCGGAGTTTCGTGGACAGCCCATTGAGTTATTCGACGTGGAAGTCGAGCCTGTAGCTTCTTTGCGTAGCTTCTTTGCGTGTCACTGCCCGGATCATTGCGGATGGGTTCGGGAGGATTCGGGGTTGAATGAAAGTTCAACAGCTTAGTTCGCTTCGAGCCGGGATCATTATAGGTGCCAGTTCAAGCCTTGGTAATGTATCCGTAAGCTTCAGGGTGTATTTAAGAGCAGCTTTCTCAGATTCCGGTACATAACTCAAGCGTACGAGCCGTACAAAAGCGAGCTGCCTTCACGCTTCAGTAACTCCATTTACTGCTGAACCAATACCACCACCATTTATCCATTGCACCGCGTGCGAAGGGCTCTTCGTGAGGAAAACCAATACCACAGACCAGTCTTTTGGTACGATTGTTCTTCTGTACTTGAAAAAAGTGCAACCAGACAGCTGGAGCTTTCGTGATCTAAACTAACCAACTTCTGATCAATCTAGTTCGTTTGCATCACTTGAGGATGTTCAATCCCTATGCCCTCGGCGGATGGTCTACAGCGGAAAATCCAAGTGCCATCTCCGGGAATACAGTACCTCAGCCCTCCGTGCTGGGTGCCCTGCCCTATCCAACGCAGAATCCGTTGTCAATGTTCATTGCTTTCCGCTTCACCTCATTTAGCCCAACCATCCTCGACTCTACCGTCTTGGGTCCCCACGCGCGAACATACTTCCATGTCACTACAGACATCCCGGCACCCGGGTTCACTATCTTCACTGATTCAGACAACAAACCAGTGATCGTCATCGAATGGCTGAAACAGCCAGTTATCGAGATTCGTGGCATTGTATCCAAGCAGCAAATTTCCCAATGGTTGCCACTATCCCCACAAAAACGGTACGTAGAGTGTCCCGTTCTCTATGCAAAGACGATTAAAACAACTCATTCGCTCTCCAGATATCGAACAATGACTGCAAAAGGGACTACGTTCGTCTGGGCACCAGATGGCGAGTCCGTTTGGGTGCGTATTTGAATTTATTTCTGAATTGTCAGTGAATCATGATAGGTTACAGCTGCATGCTCCCGGCCTGGGCGCGCCACAAACTTATGCACGAGTGACTCGTGAAGAAGGGGCAGTGTTACTCGAGGTAACCGCGGAAGTCATTCGAATGGGACTACTGGATGTCTGTGTTGCAGCCGTGTTCTTACTCCAATCTGGACGCAAAATCGACTGAGGGCTTTATGATAGAAGCAAAAGTAGAATAATTAGACGAGCGGGGTTGACGACCTGTACCATGTTGTAGAATGTATTTGCATGTTGCTTCTCTAAATTGCTCTGTAGTATTTGAACCAAAACTCGCTACGTCGAAGAGGGGCATCTAAATAGTTGCTGTGATTGTGCGGTAATGGAAAGATAATGGATCACCAATGATGGTTGAGATTCGGGCATCTCGGGAATTATCATATTGCAGGTCCCGTCCTAATGCCACAGATGACTAGTCTAGTTTGACATATGGTCGCTTGCTATGGGACCGGTCATCTGTAAGGTGCAGGAGTCCGACCGGAGGGCCCATCTGTGGCTGTCGTCGCGTCGGTCCTTTGTCGCGCGGCTTGCGTCTCGAGCTCAGGAGCAATGGTTTGCTACACCATTGGATTCTCACACTGTTGGATTCTCACCCTCAGCGAACGCCTTCTCATCGGCGATGACCTTGGCGATCTTCAAGTCTGTACACGGAGCAAACTTGCTGTTTGCGCGGATCCGGGCGCCGTACTTGTAAAACAGGAATGGTGACGGGGCGAGAAGCAGACCCACGCCGCTGAGGAGCGTTGCTGCCCAATTCACACCGAGCTGCACACAGTATCAGCACGGTGTCTCATGGCCGTATTCGCAACAAGCGGCCGTACCTTAGTGAACATTTGAACTGTGAACAGCGGGAACGCGGCGGCGACGAGCGAACGGCAAAAAGTATTGGCTGCGAAAGCGGAGGCGCTGTACATCCTGAAACGAGCAAGGTTAAAGACCGTGGCTGGGAATGAATTAAGGACGACGCACACGTAGGTGTCCACGAGATAACTCAGGAAGCTGATGAAGATCGAGCTAATGCTCACCCCCACCACTACTGTGCTCAGTGCCGGCACGTACCACGGCACGCTGGGATAGTGGCCGCTCCACCCGAGCCAGAAGATGCCAACGGCGAAAGCACAGCCGCCGACCATGGCGCTGAAGAGGCGCTCCTCCGGAGGCGGATAACCCCGCCAGGTCTTGATGAGTTCCGGGTAATGGCGGGAGTGGTAGACGTTGAGGACTGCGCCGAGAGTCGTCCCGATACCGATGCCAATGAAGATGAGCCCATTTTGGGTGATGGTGAAGCCGCGTTTCTCGATAAAGATGATCGGGAAAGCCTCGAACACTGGGGCGGTGTTGGCCCTCATCATAAAAACAGGAGGAAAGGGAGACGTACGGCAGTAAACGACACCGTAGACCAGCGAGAGGTACAGTGTGACAAGCACGAGAATAGGCTCTCCGGCAAGCATCCGGAATGGGCGGAACAGGGTACGATTGAGGATGCCTTTCAGGGACCAATCTTGCCTCTCGTGAGCGGCAAACAAGTGCTGTGTGCAGGCTGGGTCGGCCTTGCGCTTGGCCTTGACCTAAATCGCCGCATAGTAAGTTCGAGGCTTCAACGGAATGCATTGAGACACCAACTTTATTGACCAAAAGGACTGGGGTATACGTCTCCGGGAGGGTGAAGATCGTGACCAACGTACAAGTTCCCGCAAAAATCATCATGACCCAAAAAACCCATCGCCAGCCGAGCGAGCTTTCTACAATGCTGCCAACTCAACGTCAGAGATTTCGTAGTTGAGATCAGACTGAGAACTCACAAGCCAGCTACAATGGGTCCCATGACTGAAAATCGTTTAGCATAGAATAATAAACTGCAAGGAAGACCTGCCTGGTCCCAGGAAGACGCTGGCAGAGAACATGCTCGAAGCTGTGCCTCGTGTCTCGGCGTCCCAGATATCGGCGATAACGCCTGCGAAAAATATTCAAACCTTCTTTTCCGAAGAGGAGCGAAACGGAATTACCTCCACTGTTCACCAGGGGAGCGACGGCGAAAAAGCCAGCGAGGAATCGAGTGATTAATAATGTCTCGATGTTTTGTGCGAGTCCTTGGCCCAAGATAAGAATTGTGTAGGCAGACATAGCGAAGACGAAGATGGGACGTCGTCCGACGAGTTCGCTGCCGGGACCCCAGAAGAATGGCTGCCTCAGCAATGTGAGAAAGATGAGAAAGCAGCAGGTAATCAGACGTACCCCAAATACATATCCCAGGAGAAAAGTAGTCGTTATGAGATATGACACCTCCTCCGAGACGTTGAAAGCTTCAAGAATGGCGACGGTCGCAGAGGTCGGTGCAGAAGATGCAAAAGTGCTTGCGACAGGAGTCAGGCCATTGTTTGACGAGCTGAAGAAAGACGCACACGTTGACCGTCATCAATATGCAGGTCAAGGTTATCATCCATTTCCTTCTATCCGTCCAATTTTTCGGGTTCGCTGGGTCGTCTGGACCATCCCAACTGATTTCTTCATCGAGGGGTGCCTTTCCAAAATTCCCAGTTGGTTTTGGAGGGAGGTCAGATGAATCTGCATCGGCGTAGACGGGGGTGGAGTCCTCCCCATCATAGACGGGCTCTCTGTCGAATATGGATGGGACGGATGAGACAACGGCGGAGGAGTCAGGGCGCGGATCGTGCAAGGTGAATGATGAGCGCGGTGTTTGAACCTGAGAAGAAGCCATGAGAAGGAGGAGATTAGACGGTGCTACATTTTCGCCGCTCTTTTATTACGCGGGCTGAAGTTCAGCCCGCCGCTGAATAACTTGTAAGCAGCTTTGGCAGCAGGCGAGGAAAGGATCGGTAAAAAAACGGATATCACGAAATATTGATCCCCGATGTCTACCCGATCGGTTCATTTCCTGAGGCTTGTGATTCTGTCTGAACTGTGCGCTGCCAGCGGGCGCGGGCGGTCGCCGAGGGGGTGCCCAAGCAAAGTTGGGAGCTTTTACCAAGGCTGCCCGTGGAAGCCGACCTCTAACCTCATCGGCCCTTCGTCTGGCCTTTAAAAACTCGTTTAGAACCACATCCCATTGGTCACTCAGCTGCGGCATACCGCCGGCAGGGGGCCGAAGCTCGACCGAAGCAGGATGTCAGAAACAACACGCATTTTCCGCTTCCGCCGCATTTCGTTTTGAAGCTGACGTTTTTGCGGCCCACGCACTGTACCGGCGACTGCAGTCCCGACACCTCCTTATAAAATATCCAATGACAGTTCCTCAGCACTGACGTTGTAAATACTTGCAGAATCCAGCAAAAACACAATTAGGGGTACAAACGGCATTCAAGCTCCCTTTCGCCGTTTCTTTACTGCCGGCTCTTCTCAGCTGTCCTCAGACTCCTATTTGTCTTTTTCTTTGTTCGCATATTTTCTTTGTTCGCATATTTTCTCTGGCCCCAAACATCTGCGTCGCAAGCCCTGAGCAGAAACTCAGTCTGAATCCGAGTCGAAGGTGATCGCTACAGCGCCATCGGGTGTACCAGTCATATATACATGTCCACAAATGCACCGGAAATTCTACGCATCCCCAGGTTGTCCTCACGCCTGCTGTGAACGCGCCTCCCTTTCCCGCCTCCGAAAATCTGCGAAACCCATATCACTGTTGGGTGTGAATTGATGCATCTCGGCCTGCTGATCGACATAGTGAACGCCGAAAGTAGCGGTGGTGCTCGTCATTCGTGTCACCAAACTGGTAGCACTGGATCGTGCGGCAGACATCGCTTGAGGTGCTTCGTAGTTGATGGACCTTTCAATTGGCAAATGAGCCGCCCTGTTTATAACTATATTGGATCGACAGTACACGAACCTGATAATTATTATCCCCGAGCCAGGTTATGGCGGGCTCCTGTAACGTCGCTTTGGGGCCGAGCTGGACCGGTTCCTTTCCTTCCTCCGAAGCGACTCGAAATAAGTGCATTCGATGGCCCCGTGAAGGACCTGTACTGCGACGAATTTCAAGAAAACCTTTTGGAGAGCGCACCTTGATCACTGCAAAGGAATCTCCGTTGGGGGAGTGATGTCCCGCGGGGCAAATCTCGAGAACATACGGAACGCCGGGCGAGTTTCCCGACACCCGTTTATCACATGTTGCAGCATGGATATTCACGAAGACCTACCAGGCTTACGCCCAAGCTTAACAGCAGCAGGAACAAGATGTCCACGGTGAAAGTGAACCTCCGCAGTTTCACAGTTGTCTTTGATCAAGCTACGTCCGTCCAAGAACGACACGCCTGAAAGGAGCAAGAATGGGCCATTTGCTGTATGTAGCCAGGGCACACGCTAGCGCGGTGCGGAAGCCCATTTTTATCAAAGTCACGGTTTGAATGAAAGAAAAAAAACACCCGCCATCGGAGACACCTCAGGTCTTGGAGCTGAATGCGTAGCCACCGTGACTCGGAAGGGTTGGAATTTTGAGCCGGTCGCTCGCTGCCACTGACGTGATATATTCAGGCAACAGGTACCGTGCCTTACCTCATAGTTCCTTACATTATTCACCATGTTCGGCCTAGTACTTACTTTATCCGTACTCTCCCGTTAGACATATCAGTTTGACACTTACCAGCAGTTTTCCGGGGGCATCCATCTGCCTGCCATCGTGCATAGATAAACTCATACTGCCTTGACGGAAGAGGAAACAATAACACACCCTTCACTCTTTCCTCGAGGAACCAAATCCACAGGTGCTCCTCCACGAACCTGTCCAAGCATATCATACAATATGAGTCAGTTCTCTGCCAAGTGTCGAACACTGGCATCGCGCGGGTTTTGAGTGCAAACAAGTCTGTCGGAAAAACGGTAAATTCCTTGCAACGGTCTGAGTCTACTTGGGACCTTGAGACGGTTTCCAACAACTTCCAAGGCGTGGCGGAGCGACTCGCAGGGTGTCCCAGACCGTTTCAAGGTGCACGCAGATCCGGACAACCTTGAGAACCCTTCGAACTAGTTCAGAAGGGCTTCACACCAAGCAGTGAGGTGAAGAAATTAATTGATATTATTAACACGCAGACACATGTCCTCATCAGCGCAATCAATGACATAATGTATTCCTTCCTTCCCGCCAAAAATTGGGCAGATCAAAGCACCGCGGACAACATGCTCCAACGCTAGAAACGGTACCAGGGTCCAGCAGCATCTTGTCAATGAGGTGGAGCGGGGAGCGAGTGACGTCACCCGCTCCATATCTTCGGCAACTCTGTGACACTGTGACTCCACCTCTCTTGCCTTCGTACCACCACCACCCTCTCGTCGCTATCGACATAGGTAAGTGATCTTTCGGTTGCGGCCGCCCACTGCTAATTTCACTCAGGGTTAATTGTCACCATTCATGCCCATGTGCACGCGCCCAGGTACATTGTCTTTTTTTTTTTTTTTTTTTTTTTTTTTTTTGGTTGTACGTTTGTTGTGATCTCCGGCAACTGATAATAGATCAGCCCCTTTGATCCGTAAGTTTTTGAGGAACATGTGACCTCAGAACCATGGAAGGAATGCGTTTACGCACGAACGGCAAATGCCGAACAGTGTGGGACTCGACCGTGTCCCATCACGGTAATACCCACTAAACCTCCAAAATAACGGTTTTATGCTTATACTGGGGTTCGAACCCATGCAAAATCATGGCCCAGTGATCTCTAGTTTACCCGGAGACCAAGGTGCATGGAAAACCACTCCGCCATGCGACCTCCAGGTACATTGTCTAGTTGAACCAATTTGCACGACCGCTAATTAGAGCTTGTCTGCTTCTAGGGTTGATTCTGGCACCTCGCGCAGGTATGTGTGCCTTCTTTGTTACCACCATTTTCTAATGCTACCGTGCTCAGGACTTTGATTCCATTCTTTGTTTTGATCAAGCTAAAAATCATTCCAAAGGCTGCTGCCCCATTCCAACTATGTCGTAGTTCAGAGCTGTGGCAGTAGAATTGATTAATACATTGATTTTAACGATTTCGTTGATGTCCCGATGCGAATATTCTAACATGAGCAATGCTGCATGGTTGAGAGGGATACACGAGGCTTGGGAAACCTTGGCTGTTACTGGGACGTCAGCTGTCACCCGGGCACCTTGAGAGAGCCTGCGAGTTGTGGCTTGTCTTGAAAGATCTTGCGGATTTCTTACCTCTGTGCTGCAAGCCACTTGAACCATATAACCTTGTGACGTCCTGGGACGTGTCCCAGGACATCACAAGCCGATCAAGATTTTTCCGACATCCGACTTGCTGATGAAACAGCGAATGGCGTCCATGTTGCAGGGATGGGCTTCCAACAGATGGGAGGTGGCTGCGAGATATGGTTGATTTATGGTTGGATTCTTCGCCAAATTTGTGGGAGCACGCCGCAGAGATCGAGGGGAAAGTGGTCCCAATCTTGGCGCAAGTTGCAAGGGGCGCAAGAGGAAGCACAAAGATAGCACGGAGCCGCGCACATATATCGCTCTCGCCATTCACTTGATCTAAATCCACCGGGATCCCGGAGCATTCTCATTCAGAGGAATGGGCTCGCGTGCAATCCAGATATTTTCAAGCGGTAGGGAGAAGTAGCCCACAAACAGAGGGGGGATGGGCCCAACATCCTCGTCGTGTATGCGAAAAATTCGAAGTTGATGTCTTCGAGGAGGACGCAGTACGAGCGAGCTCGCCAGCAGCGAAGCGCAGCGAATGGTCCAGTGGAGAGAAGGGCATCAGTCATGTTGACTTCTACAGTCGAAGCGTCAGCAATAAAGAGGGGGGAGCAGAAGTCGACGCACGAGGGAGCATGCATCCGAGTCGGCAGCCATCAAAGATTTTGCCAAGGAACTTGACAACCAAAGACAGCTCTTGGATTTCGTTTGTGGATTACTCATCGAATCAGTATGGCCGTGCGTTGACTACGAATACTTTCGATGAGTTTCTCGTCATAGAGCTCTCGCTCTCCTATCTCGTAGCGATTCGCCGGGAATAGGTTGCTTCGTATTTCAGAACGCTCGTCTTCGATGTGCGATCTTTATTCCTGCGCAAGTGTTAGATGAGCTAAAGGATAGGGAGTAAGGGCAGGCATGAAGTTGTAGACATCCTCCAGCGCTGCGACCACTCGAGAGTTGACGTGCAATTTCTCTTTTCATCTGCAGCGAGAACACTCGGATCGCGGTCCTCAGGGCACAATGAGGCTATAGTCGCAGCGTCGTCATATTGAGTGTTGCACTGATCGTATGGGTAGCGTTCTGCCGGCGGTGCCTCCGGAAGAGCTGGCCCGGGTCCCACGAGGTTATATGCAACTGCCCATGTAATTGACTATCGTGGAGAACTTTAATAGCGGACGATGTACCGTGACAAGGCCCAATTTTGCGTGCGTTTGGAATACGATGTAAAATGCCTTGGAAACCAGGATCAGAGACTGCAGAGCATCACAGGTCGAACATGAAGTCATAAGGCGGTCGATTATATCGCTGTCCAGCAGGGGGCGATTGAGGGAGCGCATTTCAATGGAGGTTGGCGAGAACTTGGGACTTGGATGGTGGACAATTTGTGGACAATCGTGACCATCGCCATTGAATTCCAAATCGTACAAACTGGTGGGCGTCATCTCCGTTGGTTTGCGGTACACGGACCGATCTCCCGGCACAGCGACAGAAAAAACCTCGATGCTTGAGGTGAAGGGAATCAATGCGACCTGTGATCAACCTCGCCTCTGGATGAGAAACCGTCGGATCGGACCGATATCCGGGCTTTATCGGCCGACGACCTCTTGTCTGTATCCTCGACGTCAAACTCAGCCCGCAACTCAACACCTGCGTAACTGGTTGCTTCAAAGCTTGAGTAGGTCAGAATTAGGTCCCGGAGTTCTCTGCTCGTTGGCAGCGCCCTTTTCATGCATACGCATCCATCTCCGCGAGACGCTACGTCGCTATCTCGAGTAACCGTGAACTTGAAGTAACTTGGAGTTGAACTGATTGTAAGGATTGGATGGCGCTGCGCCTCGCCTGAGCTTGTTACTCGTCATCTGCCTCCTTGGAAACACAATGGTTCCTCGAGCCTCGGCGATCCAAATTCCGGTTTTCCATTCTCTCCGGACTTGGCTAGCATCGCGCCAAGCATTGCGCCAAGCATCAAGCTGCATCATCGCGGACTATTTCTAACACCACTGGTCACCCCGACTCACCTGTCGGTTTTTTGATTGGCCCTTGCTCATGATCACGATTGGTGGTGCTGTTGGAGCAAATTTATCTCAAACTGGAAGCTGGACCCCATACACACTCTCTGGCCCTTCCTCGATTTGTGAGCCCCTCCTCAGTTTTGCCGCCTGTCTGGGCTGAGCTAGACTTCACGATTCATTGACCACGAGAACCCACTTTTTCCCCCCGTTGAATGCGCGACTGGATTTGTACGTCCCTTTACGCTGATTGCGTTGAGCTGACCTCGAACTTGCCCCACAGACAGTTACAAGTGCCCAGGCATCGCCTTACTATAACGTGAACTTATACAAATCCATGGAACCGAAAGTTAACCAACCGCAATCAAGATCTATGCTGGCAGGCCGCTGGAGGATGGTCAGTTTTTTTCGTCTCTCGTTGATTATGGTTTGCCTCATAACTCGGCAGAATTATATTGGCTTCTATGGAGAGCTGACCATGATTGAGGCACGCATTCACGGAAAAGCTCTGGAAGACTACTTAGGGGACTAGAAGCATGCTGACCCGACCCTTTGGTTCAGCTACGTCGCATCCATTTTTTTGGTCCCCAATTCGATCCGCCCCCCGCTTGTCCGAACTTGATGCCTGAAGATGCTGCTTGACCGCTGACCGTCTCGCTGGCTAACGAAACGAACGTTCCGGAGAGACAGCGATAATTAACATGCCCTCTTCCTCGCCATTGGGCCATATATCCGAAGTTTGAGGGTCTTTGCGCGCGCGCGTCTGTGTTATTCCACTTTGGGGCTTTCGTTCTCTGGGCTTTGCGTAACTTGCTTTTTGCTGCAGCCCCGGTTGCTCTACTTCTAACTGCACCCACTGTCTGAATCGCCGTCATTTCCGGGGCCCGTCGTAGGAGGCAACATTCGAGTGTATCATTGGCTCAGCTCTTTTTGTGCGGCCGGGAAATGCCTGTTTCCTGTCCCGTCGAGATTACCGTCATCCTGGCCGAGCGCTGCTTTGTTTTGGAGGTTCTGAGGACCTGAAATGACCTTTCTTCACGTGTTCTGAAAGCAATAATAATTCTTTCCGTAACTCAAGTTCGAGCGGGCACCTCTCCAGGCTCATCCAGGTCGACCTTACGATCAAGGCACGAAGCATTATCAGATTTTAAATTATCTAGCCCTGATCTGGTCTTGAAGGGAATTCTACGGGACGGCTACCATAGGACAGAAGACTCCAGGATTGCCATAAACGGTCGGCCGACTCCCAGAGAGGTGCTGTGCCGAGCGACCCGAGGTACTTTGGAGCCAATTGCGAGCCTCCCAAGTCCTCGGGCAATAGATCTAGTCCCGGTGACCTAGGCTCGTGTTGTTTCCAATGTGCTACGTCCCGCGACCTGATTCCGTTGTCATTTCGGAGGCGATTATTCGGAAGACCATACCTACCGCAATTCGACCTCTTCTTTTGGACTGCGCGGTAATCTCGACGCCTGCCGTTCATTTCCGATGGCATTTCCCCCTACGGAATATTGAGGACACGCTTTGAAGATCGTAAAGGTACGTATGTCTACACGCTCGTACCAGTTACCCCGTTCCCATCTTCAGGAACAAGGATAATCTGCGGTCCTCGAGGACTTCTGAATGTTCGCATCCATAGAATTGAAAGACCTCGGTGCGGCCCGGCACTCAAACCCCGGCGTCATCGCGATTATATATAATTGTCGCGTCCGGCCTTTTTCCGTTGCGGTCAAAGTCGGAGCGAGGCAAACATTGGAACATACTCAATGTATAAAAGGCCTGCGTGGTTTTGACTGTCCTCAGTGCTCAAGTAACTCCAGTTCTCAGCTCATACAACGAAGTAAAAAATGCGCTTCTCCTCCTTTGTGCCTTTCGCTGTTCTCTGCTGCAGCGTTGCAGGTCCGGTTTCACTTTGCCAAGTGTCGAAGTTGATTTAACCGATGTTGTGTAGCTGTACCTACTGCGCCCGCTCCCAGAGACTGCTCTGCCGAGGTCGCTCAATACAACAAGCAACGTAGAGAGGCTCGCGGCCTTTCCAAGCGCACGTTCTATACTAGCATGTTGAACGTACGCAACCAGCGGTGCTCCGGCGAACCTCACTCTCATTTTCTTGTCCTTCATTTAGACCACTTGCGTGCTCTCGCCTGAGACACCTCTCGGTGCGGAAAGGTTCTTTTTTTCTTATACTGAGTCCTCACAAACCACTCATAGAGGATTACGTTGCCAACGCTGTAATATCTTTCAATTTTGTTGCAGTCGTCCTGGAACTGATTATTCGCTAGCCCATTCAAACTGACATCACCGGAGGCCAACCGTAAAGCGGTCCATTTTCTATCCAGCCTGTCTCTAACCAGATTTACAGCGGAGTCGCATTCACAGTCGACATTGGTGTCATGAACACCGCCACCTGCGAGCCGCTTCCCAACGTTTGTTTGTCTTCCTTTCGGTTGATATCAGCTCAATCATGCCTTTCAGGTCATGGTCGAACTCTGGGGCCGTGAGATTTTTAACTGACTTTCCTGTGCTCCTGTTAAACAATAGTTTACAGCCAACGCTGTTGGAGAATACGGCAACAACTTCCTCCGTGGCGCAATTGAGACTGGTACAAGGCTTGGTTTCCCGAACAATTTCCGCCCTTTCTGATCAACGTCATCAGCCTCGAACGGAATCGCCGAGTTCCAGACCATTTTCCCGGGGTACACGACAGGTGCCGCGAACCACCTCAACATTCTGGTTCACACCACCTCTGCTGAATCGTCCACAACTGCGCACGTCGGCCAGCTCTTCTTCACCGATCAATGGACCAGTAAATACTACTTCATACTTCTGTCCTCGATTCTTATAGGAACTTTTCAGACGTCATCGGCATGTATACCAACTACAACGAGAACACCAACTCCCGTATGCTCAATGCTGCGGACCCCTCTTACGTCGCCGCCAACAAGAACGGCTTCAACAGCATCGTGGACATTGAGGATATCAATGACGACTGGCCAGAGGGTAACTGCGCATTCCCTTTCGTCAAATCATATCTGACCTTTTCCCTCAACAAACAGGCATCGTCGGATACATCAGTAAGCCTGCTTTCGTCCCTTGGCATTTTTTACAATTTCAATCGCCTTTTCAGCCGTCGGTGTCAACCCCGCTGCTTGAAAATGGGAAGAAGAATGGATTTGGACGAGGATTTTATGTATCGACGTCTTCGGAGAGATAATATTGCAGTTGCAGAATTCCCTGAGTTTTGACACGAGAAAAATTAAACGAACATCAGAGTTGAACCAATTTCTTCACTTCGGTTCCTCGATATTTCTGCTGCGATTGTCAAGCAAATAGAATTTAGAAACACCAAAAAGAGGCTTGAGGAATCCGACAATTCTGTCTCCTGCAAAATTTAGCGCTCAAGTTATTTGAACTCCAGTTGGTCATGTTTGGTCTTAGGATCATCCATGCGTTACTATGTGACAAGGAATTTTTCTTCCCACCATGACAGATCCAAAGCCGCGAAGCTCATTCCACACAGGACTTTTCGTCCATACTCGAGCGGGAAGGTCTGAGGATTCCAGTTCCCTCGATAGATCTCAGATGGATCTGGCTCTCACCCAGCCAAACGGCGCATCAGAAATCCGTCCGTTGTGCATAGCCTAAGATCTCGTCAAGAGGGAGGGAGCGCACAACTGGGCTTTGAACGTGTCGTGGGACCGGGAGGTGTCTTGTACTTCCGCTGTTCCCTCTGTCTCTCGACGCTGGAGTGAACGACGGGACTTGCACCTTCCTTCAGTGCACTTTGCGGCACTCGGCTGCCCCCGTTCCTCCAGACGGGGTTTTGCCGTGTAACTCGATTCAGACTACTCTGGGTCTGTTGTGGTTCAATTTTTTCCAAATTCTTGTTCTCTTCGGAGAACATTTTCTTCGTCGTGGGCGTGGTCGTCGTGTATGTGTTCAATTCAGTCTTTTGGCCTTGGGTTGATCCAGCTTTTACAGCGGTGTTCTAAGGAGTGTTGCTTATCGTGGTTACTCCCTGTTATCCGCCTCATTTCCATGGTCAATGATGGAATTTTTTGTTTTCGAGAATGTTTATCGTCGCGGATCTTTGTCCAAATCCAGATGTGCTCTGAAATCTTATGAAACCTGCGCGCTTTCACCGAGTTCTGGCTCCCAGGTGGACATTTTGGCTCTGCGTCTTTGCCGTGCATCTGGCAGTGGAAACACATTCTAGCGCCACAGACTCGGCATGTTTGTGCAGATCGGTCGTGTCTGCGGCAGACACAAACAGACCGGAAGACCTCCACAGACCTCCCCAGATACTGCACGAAGCGATATATCCGGTCCCGAAGCGACAGACACGTCCGTCCGCATGGCGTGCAAATCATCGGACTTCCCTCCCAATCTGGCTGCTGTACTGGTGAATTGCTGATTTGTCGGTACTTACAATTGTGGAGTTCACGTTCGGTTACCTTCCTTTACCTCCTTCGGTTTCCTCAAATGACCTCAAACGACTTGGGAAAATTTCTCACAAGTCTGTTGCCGATGTTGTAGATTCTTGGCTAAGCTAGCTGAAGACCTAGATATAAAAGGTGCGTGGTCGGATTACTTCTTTGAAGTTCTTTCTTCCGCCCACATTCTTCCCCTTGCTGCTCTTTCACACCTACTTTTGATTTCTTGAATCGAACTCACCAAGACTTTTACTAGCCACGGCCACCACTTTCTTCTCCAAGTATTCGTTCTACATCCTGGCAGTTACTCACCAGCATTTCTGTCAGCTCATGCCTTCGGGCTGCATGGTATGTATGGTACTTTTTTCTCGCGAAGGATGTAGTCCAGTCTGCCTTAAGACAGACTTGGTTCATGATACTTATGCTCTTGATTGTACCATTCCCTATGCATGTAAGTAGTAGACTACTTGCATGAATATATCTATTTGCTCGTCTGCTTTTTTGCAATCCTCGCGAATGGGATTCCGGACAAATTAGGAAGAAACAGTTATCGCGTACCTCAATTGATGCAAAGATGCCTCCCTGATGGCGATCGGTCTGTGGGTCTGTGAGTGTCTGTCGGTCTGTGGCTCTGTCCGTCTATCGGCCGGTCTATCAATGTCTGCGGCAGAAGGGCCTATCTACCTATGTCTGGTACAGACAGGGGGAAGTCTGTCAGTCTGTATGGTCTGTATGGTCTGCCACAGACCACCACAGACCTGGGTCATTTTCCAGATGTCTCATTCTGAAAGTTGTCTCAGAGTCAAAGCGTTCAAAGCAAGTGCATCACGTGCGGAGCCGTAGTATAAAAACCTTCGCGCAGCCGAACCTCTTGTTCTCACTCCATCACCATCTGAGCCACTCGTCTTTGAAAACGATCCTCTAACGCAGTCTCGATGCCTCCTGTACAGTGGCTCTCCACCTAGGTCTCTTATACCGCTGATATTTCTCTAGAAGAAGTCCGCCCCCAAGAAGCAGAGCACCGCGAAGCGTGCGCGGTCGCCCGACGCGTCGAGCGGGGAGATTGGCGAAGTCAGCGCCAAATCCCGCCCTCTGAAGCGCGCCAAAGAGGCCGCAGCCCCTGCCAATGATAATACGGCGCGTGTACACTCTCGCACCGTCAATATTTACCCTGATCGATCTTCATTTCGATACTTAGGAAGGAGCGGCTTCTGAAGCCACCCCGTCAGACTCCGAGGTATGGCTTCAGTTTCATCTTGTGGTTACCTTGACCAACGAAACATGCGTTGCAGTCAACCGCCCCACCCACTCCCGTCCTCTCCGGGAAGTTCGATATATACGCGATGGAACTCCCTTTCCTCGCCAAGGTCTACCGGCAGGTAAATCGGACCCGCAGTTTGCTGCTCTCCATGAGACGATCCTCAAGTATCAGGCAAAACCTGACTCTACGGCGCGGTGCCTCATTCCCGACGCGTCCTCAGGCAAGCCTGGGCGGCTCGAGAGCGCCATCTTCGAGGACCCGATGGAGGGCGCTCCATGGGATATTGCGATCGAGGATCTTGAACTCGTCGATGCGCTGACGTTCTCGTCCACCGAGCGGAGTGGGTTCTTAACCCCGCCTGAGGCTGGTCCGGGCGTCACCGGGAGCACGGTGCTGGCGGAGGACCACTGCGGCGTCCAGTCCGCGTCGGGCGTCTTCCGCATGAAGCATGCTTGGACTGGTCGTGGAACAGGCGCCAAAGCGCAGGATGTAGACATCTTCGAGGGATTCCTCTCGTTCAATGTCGCGCACAGTGGGCTGTACCGCCGCAAGGGCCACGGGAGTGGAGATAAGATTAAATTTGCTTTCTGGGCCGTCCGCGCGAGACGAGACGCCGCTGGTTTGGAAATAGGATTGGATGAAAATTAATCCTGTCGCTAGTATATAAACCATAGTTGAACGAATTGAAACGTAGAGATTCTGGACTTTGATTTGGGCATACTCCTCACCCAAGCCCATAAGCCAGCGGTCTAAAACTTCCATATAATGGCAGAGTGCTTCAAAGTTACCCTCCTTGGAAGTGTCAACATACAGTTGAAAAGACGGGATTAAAAAACTCGTCGCTCAGTCCCGACTACTCCAACTTGACTTCTCGAATCTCCCAACGAGGTTGTCGGCGTGTCTTGGCGAACAGAACATGATGTGCACCTTGCGGGTGGCCTGGGAAATTTGCTCAGGAGCAGAAACAGGCCTTTTTGCGAATGATTTTAGATATTTGGACCATAAATGCAGGCAGGAATATCAATCCTGTCTACGTTCGCGGTTAGGCTGAAGAGCCCTGTTGCGGCAAAATAAGACCGGAAACACAGCGCGCACATTCTTGGTCTCTGCATGGTATTGGTTGTGGGTCTGCGTGCGGCAATCGTAGCCGTACCTGCTGTCGCGAGCTTCAGGAAAAATGTTGTGAAGCACTTGACACTCACCAGCAGTTTTCCGGCGGCGTCCATCCGTCTACGCCGCCACCGCACACATCGATCTTACTTGGTATTTTCATGATGAAGAAGGAAATAGCAACGCACCCTTTAGCCTTTCTTCGAGGAACCAAGCTCACGAGTGGCTCCGACGAATTTCAACAGACACGTATCGCAGTAAGTACTTATGAGTCAGTTTTCTCCCATGTGTCAAAGGCAGGCGTTGTGCGCGTTTTGAACGTGACTCCAGATTTCATAGCCCGTGCCCGATGTCAGCGCTGTTGAACAAGTTGCCAGGCTGATGCAGTAGAATTTTTGTAACCTATTGGAGCAGTTCGTTGTGGGATATGATTGTCAGTCATATCTTATGCATCTTCTCACTGACCTTGCCCACCAAGTCGTTTAATCAGGCGGCCAAAGCCGGCGAGAGAGAACGATTTTCTGATGAAATCGTGGATGCGGTTGGCCCTAATGGTAGGCGCGGTGGTTCGCTCCCTCTCCACACGGCCCACTCTTAGAGCAAATGGTTCGCGTTGTCCGGATCCAAATGGAAATAATAGGGTTGCGGTCGGAACAACACCAAAAAGTCTCTGGCAGTATAATCATAGTGGATTCAATCAAAAATTAAGCACCTCCTTGATACTCTTCCAACTGTGTCCCGGCCAAAATGCATTTCCACTCCCTGCGGCATCGCTGCCAGTCTTCTCCCGTTGATTTTCTTCATCCCAACCCGTGCTGCCAGCCCCACTGTCGAGAAGTTTCAACAAGCCCGTCTTTGCTTCCTCACCGTCAATACGGTCAACGTGCTTCACCGGGACATTCAACTGCACGCCGAGGTCGTTCAAGCTCGTCCTTTCGCCTTCGAGTCGGAAAATATGGTCGTCCAGTTTGGAGGGAGCGAGCTGGTCAGTACATGTGCGACGAAGCCTGGAATTTTACTTTCGATTGTGTTCGTGTTTGGAAAAGAAAGTGAAATACCTGCAATGTCTGGAACGGCGGTGAAGGACACTGGACCTCGCCCTTGCCGACGATTACAAGTTGGCCCGTCGAATATCCAAGAAGATACGGAATCCCCTCAGTAAAAGGCCCCGTCTCAAAATAAGTAAGATGTTAGGCCCACTTTCCAGTACGTTACTCACGAAAATCCTCAACGAAGGCAGGCCGACAGATCGTGAATACTCTGGCTGTCCGTCGGTATTGACCATGAGCGTGAACGACGCAATAGCCGTACCTGCTATCATATTCTTGGCTCCCGTACCTCCGATTGGATTGTTGGTTCCCGGTGGCTGACTATCGGTCGGTGCCGCGAACTCGGAGGGCACAAACAGCTGAACTCCAGAAAGTTTGGCGGCATACACAAGCGATGTCTGTCCTACAAGCCCAGCGATAGCCACGGTGGAGATTACGACGTCGATTTTGTGCTCATTGAATAGCGCAGCAACTGCTGTGGCGTCGTTGTAGTCGATGTGGACGACCTTGACGCCAGATGGTAGAGTTTTCGTGGGGGAGCCTGGACGCGAGAGCAGAAGGACAGAGACATTCCGGGTAGCGAGAGCGCGAATGATGGGTAATCCTACCGTCCCGGCTCCAACAACCGCGAAAGACTTGTATGGTTTCATCGCGTTGGTTGGTGAGTGAGAGCACGGTAAATGAGTAC